>QQSS02200773.1:0-12163 GCA_003687565.2 Craspedacusta sowerbii
ATGCACCAGCACACTATTGCTGTTTTAATCACTTTGGGAATCTGAATCCCGCCATAGTGTTTTATTATTGCATTATTAAGGCATGTGGTCCACCTAGGGCCTGCAGCATGTCTGACTGCTAGAACAGTTTCCCTTTGATCTTGTGCCAAAACTACAGAGTATTTTAATGCCTGTGATACAAAAAACGTTTATGAAGTTTCAAAGATAAAGAGCAAACATAACTGCTTGAATTTAAACATAGAGTATTTCGAGGACATGTTCCAGCGATAGACTTTTGGGGGTATTTGCAAAATGCTTCAAGCTTTGGTGAGTGACGATTGCGTATACAGAGACGGTCAATTTTATTGCTAAGTGTCACATGCACACAATGCGTACAGCTTCCGTGCATGGAAAGACTAATTTGTGAATATGACTTCTACATAGTTACGATGCAGCAGTGACAGTATCGCAGTGCCAGTAGTGAAGCATTTTGTGGCGGGTTTTTGTGCTTCTCAAATTAAATTCAGTTATGTTCCTTGCAGAATGAATCTTCAAGTCTTTTGTACAGAATTGATAGTTATAATTAAATAAACAACGAAACTACCAACCAAAATAATTACATGAAACATGGAGAATTGTTCTTGCGCAAAAAGACCATAGTTGCATGAGAACTGATTGCCAACCCTGCCAAGTCAATTGTATAATCTTCGATGTAAATGAATACCACTTTTTTTTATGTTCTTTGACATTTCCGATATTTTAGGTACACGCTCTGCAAAGCAAAGCAATTTGGACTTGCAGTCTTCCTTTTTGTGTTGATGCGCTGATCACTGCCTATGATCGCTATGCGAAGAACAATTCGCAGGACATCGCCCCGCAATAAACGTTTAGCAGATTCCATACCAGATTAGGGGTGCCAGAAGCCTTTTATTTTTCATAAATAAATGGTAAGAATAAATGTCTTAGTTTATTTTCTTTTTATAGGTTTATAAGGCTATTAGGTATCTTTTGTTTTATAGCAAAGAAAGGAACATTTGTAGCGAAAATGGAACAATTTTTGATTTACAATCGTCTTATGAAATGGCCAAGGACATCGTCAACTTGATTAAAATTTATATCATAGTTGTGCAAAACAGTTTTGCTTACTAATGCATTACTATTTTCATTTCAACCTCAGCTACTATTTCATAATTTTCGCACTGTTCATGGTTACTGCATAATTCACCGTCGTATCAATACACATTTATTCAGAAAACGTACTGCAATTCGTTTTTGCGAATACTTGCCTCTCCACAAAATGAACTTCTAACCCTTGGCTTTAAGCTTAATATTATCTGATGGCAAACTGAACCTGGATTTTTTGTTAATTGATTAAACTCAAGACATCACGATTGTGTGCAGCCCATCGTTCTAATCTAACAGCCTTGCATTTTGTAAACGTTACTGCGCGTTATATGATTTTTTTTTCGGTATGTCAAATTCTCACGAAAACCTAGCAGAAGTTTGATTTTGTTAAAAAGACCTCATGATAATCAAAAACAGCCTCCAAATATATGTCTTGAAACACACCGATATTTTGAAGCTGTATATTTTGTGGCAGCTGATTGTTAAAGTGTGGACGCAAATGCGTTGTGTCGTTACTTAAATTGTTGTCATTTACATGCAAATAACCAACAAGTTAGCCGCATGAGACGCTTCCATCATGCTCTCAAAACGTACGAATCGTTCAAGGAACCCCAACTTGACTTTAAAATACGCTGGGCAAGGAACATACTAACCAAATGAACTGTCTTCGAAACACCGACATGAGTGAAGATTCTAACCTTACACAGTCTTTTTGAAGCCTAACAACACCTTCAATTTTGATATTTGTGGGTTGTTTGTCATGTTTACATTAGTAAATGTTCACCACCTTTTCTTACTGCATCTTTCTTATTCTTGGATTCATTTAATTCCCGCTTGATCCTAAATGACAGGAATCCTTACTGGTACAAGCTAGGAGGCATTCTAAAATTTTAGAACGAACATATGTTCAGGAATTTTTTTTGTAGCTACTGCTACTACTAGGCAGTTCGTGTCTAACCTTGAAATTTGATATGATCTTTTAACTTGAACAGTTACGAAAATGATGTGAATGTGCAAGCGTGCATAAACATTATATGTTCAATTAAATAACAGATGCATGATTGCAACGAGGCAATAAGATCATCAGTGGCGGCAGAATTTCATACAAGCTCTGCAGCAGATTTAAGCAGGTATAAACGTGTACAGATTGCGCTTTTACTTACTTCACTTAAGGCTCTGGGAATAAACATATCCTTAAAATTTTGCTAATGAAACACTTTGGAATTTTGAGGTTTACTAAAATTATGATAGTTATATCAGATAATATTTGCCAAAATGTTAACAAGCAACAACGGTTCCAATTAATGATTCTCGCTCAGAAGAAGTCTATACAACAATCCACCTAAACCTCTATTGCGAAACATTAAGAAAACTTTATGGGAAAGCCACGCATGCGTGTGTCTGTGCTTTCATTGAGAAATATAAGGTAATATATCCAAGAATCATCCTACAGGTCACACATTAAAAAATGTTGTAACTACTGTCAGTTATGAGTAGATGAGGGAGTATTTGTTTGACACCGTTTAACTGCGAATTCAATCAGAAGAGCTAGCAATTTATGGCATTCGTTGCAAAGTTATAACTGGTAAAATCGCATCTAAATTGGCGAATACAATTTATCTGTTTGGATAATTCTTATTTTGAACGACGTTGGCTGTAGTGTTCCCCAAGGATCTGTGGAAGGCCTATGGCCTTTTGTAGGTAACTTATACCGGTGCCTCTCGCTTGGCATAGTGCCACATTTTGGTGACGTCACTGCCATCTTGTCCGAAATAACCATGACAACCTCAAACTTTCGAGAGCTATCCACCATTTACGAATGACGTTTCTCAAACCGATTAAGTCTTAACGCTAGTAAGAGGCATGCTATTCTTTTTCGACACATGGGACGATCCGTTGAGACTTGACTAAGGATGTAAGCTATAATTTCAAGTAATATTTCTCGCCTAAGAAATCAAATATCAAGAACTAATCCGTGGTTCGCATCTTTCATGGAAACCTCAGACAGCTGATCTTACAACAAAGGCAACTCGGGCTAATAGTTCACATTCCAAAATTCACCATTATGTTGATAGCATTCAGTACTGTCGCTTTAACTCCCATATGACATGTGCGAGCCTGGTTTAGGGATTAGGTGGAACAAGTTAAAAAGTAAGATATGCAAGTTACGATTACAATAATTACTTTCTCAGATTATAAGGAACCTTTCATTGGATTTATTTTCACTACTTGAAATATCAAGACTTGACGATTCCATCAGACTATATTTATGATCTTCTTTACATGGGTGGCATAATCACAAAATGCCAGTGAATTTCATAAATTCTTTCACTTTCTTTGTTCAAACTTAGGTACCAGGTCAAGCTTACGCTATCAGCTATACGGACTGACAATATGGGTCAAATAACGTAAATTACAAAGGTTTTGCGCTTTTTATTCAGCAAAAGCATTTCTTCTCAAATTTCCCAAGCAGGAATACAGCTTCCAGAAGGAGTTTATGACCTTTCTATAAGCTGAATACTATTTCTGTTTTTTTGATAAATGATTAAAATGATTATTACAGTTTTACTTAGGTATTGGAAAGAAATGCATTGAGGGTCGAATCCAGTACTATGTTCTTCGTTCAACACATTTTGGTCTCCACCACTTACTGATATATTGTGGCATACGTAAATTTTCCCCTTTAATACATAATACTTTTGAACCATGACCGCAAAGTTTTCAAGTTTTATGGTGTATTTTCTAATCTTGCGGAGCATGATTGAGCGTTTTGCTCACAACGTTACTAGCTATTTTTTATCAACTATGTTGTGGCCTGAAAGTCAGACTCTGTTTCACGAACGTTTAAGTTTATATCTTTATTTGCATTAGGATTCAGTGTGTCACATTCAGAAGTGTTTGCTTTGATGCGAATTAAATTTATAAGTGTTCGTTCTGTCTGGATCGTTCTGATGTTTTAATTTGGCTCCCAACATATTTTCATGTCATGTCATATTATTATACTTCCCAAACAATTCCTATGCACTTCTACTCTTAAGCTCAACACTAGGTTTTGGATCAAACTGCTCTTTAATGACACGAGTCTTATTTTGGATGAGTAGCATCCACCACCGCATTACTACAAAATAGAATGTTTTATCTCGCTCGCGCTATCTCTCTCTCTCTCTCTCTCTCTCTCTCTCTCTCTTTCTCTAACTCTCTATAGTGCATTATCAATTTAATTCTCGAAGGAACACTTAAGCTTAGAAGACCAGGATTCAGAAGTAGAGCAGCGTGGCCTGCGGGTGTGCGCAGGACACCAAAATTTTATCGTCGTTGTTACGACTTGCCTTAAGTAGCTCACATACAAATTAGGCGTGTGTCGTAAAATCAACTCCAAGATATCAACTGCAAGATTTGAACCTTGCGACCAACCCACAAGAGAATGAAACTATCACAGTCTTGTATTCTGACAGGCGTTTGCGCCCTCGTAATCTCCTTATAAACCTTGCGTTTGAACGTCACACATCTCTATCGAACATTGCTCGTTGTTCCTCGCTTCTCTACTGGCCCACTAGTGAAATCACTGGAAACAGCAGTAAGCCCATTTCTCAGCTCAACCGATCCTTTATGAACTTTACGTCCAAACGTTGCTTCGCCTACCCACATTGCTCCCCAATCTCTACTTGTTCGTGGTGCCGAAGTGTGAAACTAACAAGTTAGTTTTAGCATTGCAAACCTATTTAACTTCTTCTCAAATGCGTTAGTTGAAATAATTAGCAACAATTAGCAACAACATTCCTTTAAACCTATGACGCATATTCTGCCATGCATGAGATAATTTTATAAAATTAAAATAGATAAATTTACAAAACCGTAATCTAAATGGGAAGGGGAGCTCTTTATAGCAGGAGCTTTTCGGAAGGGAAGTGCCCCGCATACCTTGTGCGAAGTATGTTTAGTCGTCTATAAACTAAGCACTCTAAATATAAAAATATCACTGAAAACGTTTCGTTAAGACTTGCCGAAGATGGGTCAAGAACTACGAAAGCAGTTTATGATACAAGCTGATCAGCAAGCACGATTTGACACGCATAAGCGTACAAGATGCAGTGCAATTCCTTTGTTAGTATGATTAGATAAAGCTAGATTTAATTCTACGAACAATAATTACGAATACTCAAAACTAGCGTTAAAAAGCCGTTTAACCGCCGTCAAGGGCGGTAAAGATTTCATTCTATCTTAATGCAAAATAAAGAGCCTAACATTTATTCAAGTTTGGTACCTGACCGTAACGTAAATAGGGTTATGTCGCCAGGGAATGTAGCCAGCACTTGTTTTCCGATAAGATAAAATGCCGAATTCTGGAGTTACCTTCAGAATTGATATGCTTTCATGTAATAAAAGCAACCTTGTTTTGAAATCCACGGACTCCATTAAACTCATGAGCACTATTATTTCTATAAACACGTCTACTGCTTGTGGCTTAAATGGCATTCTAACTAACTGGCTCATGGCAGTGGCCAATTTCGTACATGATTAAGAATGCTAAACTTATTCCAGTATCTACTGAAGTATGCAGTAAGTACCGCCAGAAATCTCTTCTATCAAAAATTCGCAAAGGTCTTGGAGATGCATGTACGTGTTTTAACCCTTTGAAAGACATCATCTACGAATGACAATTTGGACTCAGAAATAATAATTCTCCTTACAATTCTCCAGTCATTCTACTAACTTCTGTAAGCGAGATCATAGATAATGGCGTCTATTCAGGCACCTTTTTATTGACCTTCAAAAGGTATTTGACCTTTTCAATCAAAGTATTGAACTCGAGAAACTTGATGAAGCGGCATCTGCCTCTATTCGTATGCATTCTATCTGCTCGGGCGTAAGCAATTTGTTGTTAAAGATCACGAAGAATCAGATTCTACTATTATAGAATGTGGAGTACCAAAAGGAGCGATGTACGGAACGTTATTGTATTTGCTTTATATTAACGATTTTCGACATCCTCTTTGCGAATAATATGAAAGATGGCATAGCAAATATTTCAGATTTGCTTTCATAAATGACTTCCACCGGTGCATCTCTTCTGGAATAATACAATATATTGCTATAAGCTAGCATTTTTTGCGAAATAAAAACGAGAACAACAACTTCTCCAGAGATATCCAACATTTACGAATGGTGTTTTTCGAACAGATTAAGTCTTTTTGGATCCATAACGGTCTGTCTTGGTTAGACTAGACTGACGCGCAAAATTTAAAATTCAAAATTTAAAAAGTCAAAATTTAAAAAAATTCTTTACCAACAAAATGAAATATCAATATGTTAACTTTTGCTATCGGCCTACTTTCAAAACTTCGTATTTATTTTGACGCAACCACTTTAAGAGATATTTCTTACAGTTTTTGTCACTTTCATATGTCATATTTGAGCTTGGTTTGCTGGAACAAGTGACGTAAATAGGATATGCAAATAACAAAAACATTCTCAGATTAACGAGACCCTTCCTTTGATTTATTTTCACAATTTGAAAAGTAAGACTTTCTAAAAAATTCAATCAGTATGATTTAGTGCCTTTTTATGCACTCCATAAATTCATACATACTGAAGCATTTGATAAATTCTTTCAAAGTCTTGGGTTCAAGCGTAGGTACCAGATCATACTTTCTCTGCCTACTAAACGCAGGGACAAGTATGGCTCTAATAACATGAAATACAAAGTTTCTGCGTTTTTTAATCCAAATGACGAATTTTGAAATCAAGAACATGCCTTAAAAAAGATTTGCGAGCCCGCTATTACCTGCTTATATATAACTTTTCCTACTGTGTTAGTCCTTTCAGATTGGCTATTTAAATCTTACTCCGCTTTCTCTTAGACAAGGGGAAATAACTAAATGGATCAAGACCATTTTTCTGTATGTGGAGCTAACTTGTTGGAAGAATTGGCGAGTAGCATTTACGATCGCATTTGTCCTGGCTAGGAAGTTTTCTTTCTCTCTCTCTCTCTCGCTCTCTCTCTCTATCTTTTCTCTTTTACACTCGCTCGTTATTTCGCTCTCTCTTTCCCTCTCTCTCTCTCTCTCTCTCTCTCTCTCAAAGTCTCTCTCGCTCTCTGCCCCCCTCTCTCTCTCTCTCGTTCTATCTTTCTATCTTTTCTCTTTTACACTCGCTCATTGTTGCCCTCTCTCTCTCTCTCTCTCTCTCAAAGTCTCGCTCTCTGCCCCTCTCTCTCTCTTTTTATCTCTCTCTCTCTCTCTCTCTCTCTCGTTCTATCTCTCTCTCTCTCTCTCTCGTGCTATCTCTCTATCTTTTCTCTTATACACTCGCTCATTGTTGCCCTCTCTCTCTTTCTCTCTCGTTCTATCTCTTTCTCTCGTTCTATCTCTCTCTCTCTCTCTCTCTCTCTCTCTCTCGTTCGAGGTCACAGTTTGGTTTCTAAGAACAGGAATGATGTTCCGTAAATCAAATCAGTGATTTTATTTCATGACACTTGAAAAGTATTTTTTCTCTCTTCCTCTTTCTCTCTCTCTCTTTAATGCACCTTTTTCAATTTAGTTTTCGAGGTCACAGTTTGGTTTCTAAGAACAGGAATGATGTTCCGTAAATCATATCACTGATTTTAATTTATCACACTTGAAAAGTATTTTTTCTCTCTTCCTCTTTCTCTCTCTCTCTTTAATGCACCTTTTTCAATTTAGTTTTCGAGGTCACAGTTTGGTTTGTAAGAACAAGAATGATGTTCCGTAAATCAAATCACTGATTTTAATTTATCACACTTAAAAAGTATTTTTCTACCATGCAAGTACAAATATCAAGTTTAATTTGTGTTTTCTGAAGTTAGAGTTCATGACAGTGTATTTTTTGCTGACTGCGTTGTCAAGCATTTTCTATCAACTAGAATCAGACTCTGATTCACGAATATTGAAATTTGTACGCTTGCTCGCATTAGAATTCACAGAGCTTCATATTCAATATAGCCTTGATAATAATGAAATTATCATTAATATCCCACGTGTTTGCGAGAACTCATGTCAGAACACCGCTCCCAGCATTGCTTCAATTCGCTATTACATAGTCACTTTTTTATTATGCTTCACAATCTGTAAACAACTCCAATACGCCTGCATCCTTAATCTCAACAACTGGTTTTGGATCAAGTCCCTCTTGAAACGTATGAAACTCTATGAAACTTATCTGTTTCGGAGGAAACCCTGCCTAGAATGTTGCATCTCTATCCCCCTCTCTCCTTAATGCAACTTTTAAACAATTTTTTTCTCAAAGTGGCAATTCAGTTTATAAGACCAGGATTGTATCTGGTTCGCATCTTGGATTTTCACGTGAACCGTTCTTGTAACATTTACGCAGGATATAACTAGGAAGCCTAACTCAAATACATTCCTCAGCTTTAATTTTGTAGAACGAAGGTAGGCTGTTATTCTGTTTGATGTGAACCAAAGATACATCATATCGGTTAGCTTAGAATCCTTCTCTTCATGTTTACCATACTAACATCACGATTAAAGGCGCAAAAGTAAACATACCAGTCAGAACAGGGTAAGATATTTAAAAAAAAAGCTACAATATTTGCGTCCAGCTGACAACCGCTAAAAGCAAGCTATCCTTCGCGGAACATTTCGTACGTTTCTGAAGTGGATAACGCAGCAATCGTTTACGTATCAATTCCTTCGTCGCACAATCCGTTAGATCTGATGACTTCGTAAACACCTTTTTGCAGAAAACCTTATCAGAAATTAGCGTTATAACGCTTGATATACAACGTTTCCATCAACCGCAACTCTCAAACAGTGTAAAATTTAATCCATTGAGAGATATTATCTAGAATTTTTCAAAAACGTCTACGAAACACAATCTTTGCACCTCCTTTTACAATAAAAACAACTTGCTTTAATTTCAAGTCCGATATCGTCTATCAATCACCCTCTCCAGATCACATCAAACCGTAGTGTAAACTATTTGCAAGAAAGAGCGACCAAAACGCACCTATAAAAGAAAACTAGAAACAGAAACAGGCTCGCTAAACTTGGGAATTGTGAGCCATTAAGGAGAGGAGATTTCTGGCATTAGGAAACAAAAGTAGCTTGGCATCAAGTGGCGGAGATGGCTTCAACGGAAGGTCCTGTTCTGAAACCAGCTTTTTAGCTTAGCTGTTTTGTTGTTATGTTCTTCCTGAATCAACTGATAAAGTAACGCCTTTTCTAGTTTATCAACACTATGAATATCCCAATACTTAATTCGCTGCAGAAAACTGGACAGTACTTTCTAAATATTCGCTTGATTCCAGAACCGACCACGGCTTTTCTTACTATAAGAGAAACACGCATTCCATAAAGCTATTATCCACACATGAAAACACGGCAAAATTCGGCCAAAGATGAAAAACACTGGTAAAAAGCCAATATATCTTATGTATCTTACTTAATGCTAAGCTTTTGGTGTGCAAAACATTCACCATAGACGAGAGCAAACTAACTCATTACAGCTGAACACTTAATTAATTAACCGGAAAAGACGTCATTTGTGAAGTCACAATGCCATTTATCGATAAGTCAACGTCATAAACGCTCTTACAAAGGCATTTCAATTTAAAAATTATCTTAATTAACTAAAAAAAACTATTACTACATTTAAGACAAGTACAAAACGTCAAATACTTAGAAGGAAGATGAAATCGCAGCCACAAAAAATATTTTCGAGTTCTCGACATTGGACGAAGACGCCTCGCAAGAAAATTGCCTTTCTTTTTGTTTCAACCGCACAAAAAAGTTTTCCTAATTATCTTAATTAACTAATCAAATACTCAAGACAGACAAGAAAACGCCAATTATTTAAGCGCAAGATACGTTCGCATCAGTTTTAAAAAAAGCAATTGTTTCGATCTTCTTCACCACAAAACATCAGATCAGCGTCACGCAACGGACGTAACGCACGAATTTCCTCATTTGCACGAGGATCGATTTGTCGATGTTACAACGAGACACAACCAGCTTCTCCAGTCGAAGAGATTTCTTCGCTTCAGCGTTCTCCATCGAGCGTATGAGAATCTGCCAACAATCATCGCTCGCTTGAATGTCGCAAAGCCGAACTTCTCGCACTAAACAAAACGCTGGTGCGAGAATCTTCATCTTTTCTTCGTTGGGTGAGTCGATCCACAACTCAAGCCAGTCCACCTTCCAACCGCCATAAATTTCATTGCTATTTTGACTACTTGCTCTTAAAAATAGGCGAAACAGAATTCGATTTTTGCGACAGCCTTAAAGCTTTCATAAAAGAATCCCACTTTTGCATGCAGTCCACCAAGCACATACTAACTCAAATGAAAGAAATTATCAGGTGAGGTAGCCTCTACCTGCCTTGGATCTCCCAATTATTTGCAGCCTGCCCATGGTACAAAATACCTCAGGACTTTTCCAACATTTCATAGAACGCGAAATAATATGAAACATTACATAGCAAATGTGTTTGATTGGCATACATAAATGACTTCCACCGGTGTGTCTCTTCTGCTATGCACTACTAATTTTTTTGAAATAAAAATGAGAAACAACAATTTCTCAAGATATATCTACCAAAGTATCTTTCAAACATGGTAAGTCTTTTCTTATCAATATGTGCTGTCTTGGTGAGACTAGATTAACGCTGCCGGTCAAAGTTGAATAAATATTCCATGCCAACAAGATGAAATATTACAAAGTTGTCCTTGATTTCCATCTGCCATGGAGACCTTAGATAGCTGAACTTGCAAAACCGTTAACTTGGGCAATCGGCTAACTTTCAAAACCTCTTATTTATTTTGAAGTAACCATTTCAAGAGTTATTCATTGAAGTCTGTTTCACTTCCAGATTCATAATCGTGCTTGCTTTGATGATTTAAAAAAAAGTGAAATAAATAAAACATCCAAATAACAAAAACAGGCTCAGATTAAAGCGAAACTTCCTTCGTGTCATTTTCACAATTTGAAGAAGTCAGACTTTCAAGAAATTTGACGAGTAAGATTTTGTGCCTTCTAATGCATGGCATAAAGACAAACATTCAAAAACATGTGACAAATTCATTCAATGCCATGTTTCAAACGTAGATACCAGATCAAACTTTCTCCGCCTACAAAACGTAGTTATAAGTACATTTCAAATAACATAAAGTACAAAGTTGCCACGTTGTTTAATCAAAATATCGAAGTTTTTAACCAAGAACATGCGTTAAGAAGAGGTTTGCGTCCTCGCTATTAGCTGCTTACAGATAAATCTTTATGCTTTGTAAGTTCTTTCAGATTAATGATTTGAACTTTACTCGTTATTACTTATGTTGGTGAAAACCACGAACTGAAACAGGACCCCCGTACAAGATATGGATCTAGATTCGGAGGAAGAATTGGCAAGTAGCATTAACGATCGCATTAGCTCTGGCTCTTTGATGCATCTTTATCAACTTAGTTTTTTAGGTCAAAGTTTGGTTTCTATGATCAGGAATGATGTTCCGTTAATCATATAACTGATTTTAATTTGTCACACTTGAAAAGCATTTTTGAACCATGTAAGTACAAATATCAAGTTGAAGTTGTGTTTTCGAAGGCTACAAATCCTAACCGAGCATTATTTTGATGACTGCGTCATCAAGGTTTTTTATCAACTAGAGTCAGACTCTGATTCACGAATATTGAAGTTTGTACCTTTGTTCGCATTAGAATTCACCGAGTCTGACATGCAATAAAGTTTGCCTTGATAATAATTAAATTATCATTATTATCGCACGTGTTTGTAAGAACTCCTGTTAGAATCGTTGGCTCTGAACATTTCTTCAATTCATTATTACATGGTTACGCTTTCATTATGACTCATAAACCTATATCCTTCAAAAATCTGTAAACAACTCCGATATCCTTCTACCCTTAATGTTAACAAAAGGTTTTGGATAAGTCCCTCTTAAATGAAGCGTATCTTATTTCGAAGGAAACCGTGCCTAGAATGTTGCATTTCTTACACACACACACACACACACACACACACTCTGGCTCGCGTTAGTACATATTGTCAGAATCACTGACTCTCAACATTT
>QQSS02200784.1:0-12162 GCA_003687565.2 Craspedacusta sowerbii
ATACATACATACATACATACATACATACATACATACATACATACATACATACATACATACATACATACATACATTTGGTGTCGTTTTAAATGAAAAAGTGGCGAGAAGTATTCCTGTGGCAGATTTTTTTATTATTTTTCTTCTGTTCTTTAAGTTCATTATCATTTTTGGTCGTTCTTACTTTAACTTTTTACCAACTCTGACTTTTCTGTAGTTTTAGCCCTTTTTTTCTTGCTTTTCGTCAGCGAGGGGAGTTGCCTGCTTGAGATGTCGATGACAATGATCAACAATCTTGTGCACAAGTGCAGTCTTGGTAAGAGTGTATAACGTTTTTTTTTTCACTTTCAATTTCACTCTCACTCTCTTCCATAAAATTTATATATCTGAAATCTTCTTTTGTAATGGATGGATCTTTACACACGTTAGTGAGCTAATCTATATGGTAATCGCACAGCCTGTAAATTGTTTCTAAACTGTATTATAGTTCTTCACCCGACTTGGAAACTGGAAAGGGGTTAGCCTTGGGAGAAAACCACTGCACAAACCAATGTAAGTCTAGTGTACATACAAGTTACGCTCACTTGAAAAACTTGGCTTTAATATGACTACTTAGAAGATTTTTCTCTCTATAACTGGAGCGAATTTCTGATTTCATTTGCGCCTTCATTAAGAAAATTTACGATTGTGAATAGTTTGTTATTAGATAACATGATATTCTGCTTGCAGTTACGGAAGAAGCGGTAAATGAAGACTCATGCTCGCTGCAGGCTTCTGTTCCATCTTTCCAGGTCAATATTTATTTTATTGCCACCTTATTCCTAAACTACAAATTAACAAATCTTGAGATCGCGAGAAACAATTTACTTGCTGTTCTATTTCTTGTCCTTATCCTGCGTATTTTATTATTATTTTTTACGCAATGATATTTCACTGGTCTCTATACTATTATTGTGTATATGGGCTATACGCTCACAAATCGAGTGTGATAAGATCCTCTTTCAATTGTTTCTCTTGTGTTTTTTAAGTTTGAATATTGAATTAAAACCTCATTTCCCTGTTTTTAATTCGAACTACAGTCATATCGTGTCCTGATATTCCACATGTTATATTATCATGTCTAGGTTTCTGGCGATGGTGACAAAGGACTAGTGGAGTTTGACAGTATAAAAAGTGCTCAAAAAGGAGAGGAGGCATCTGAAATTGGATTGCAGCATGGCGTTTCTCTTATTAAAGAGATGGAAATGAATGGATTAGTGAAGGCAGTAGACGAGCAAATCAGACCAAGCCAAAACGGAGCAGCCAAACGGATTGCGATTCTAATCTTCATGCTGTTCGCATTTATCCTCATGCTCTTCGTCTGCTTGCATGCTGGCAGTGATTCACTGCAAGCATGACGATCCAAATATAACTTCGTTCCCACCACCCCACATCACCATGTTTATTAAATCAGACATCCGAATGAAATGCCAGCACCGCCAAAGTCTTCCTTGGCTTATCCTACACGTGCCAGATTGCAACATTATTCTCAGTGGTGGCTAGACTTTAATCACTTTTCGACTAAGCAGAGTTTGCAAGTCATTCAATCATAAAGAAGAAAGGAACACTTTAAGGACAATAACGATTTGCAATCAGAGCAAGATCTTCGACCATTCGCGGCAGATCAAGGAGAAAGGAAGGAAATTTAACAACTTGTTCAGGGGCTGTCTTCGACACATACCGGCACAGCTGAGTATGTTTGTCATTCATTCTGGATGAGACCGTGATACTGGCAAGACTTTTATCACTTGTTTGGAAAAGCCGGGTCTCTTATTTCTTTATCAAAGAGAGGGTGGTGAAGTTGATATGGACTCTAACTTGATCCAACAAAATTATCAACGCCGTTCGAAAAAAAAGAAAGTTTCCGATTAGCAGTGCGCTTGAGAGGATGGGAGAGGCATATTAACATACTACTCCAGACGACAGCTTCATGACGTCTCAGCAAAGCGTCCGAGTCTGTATGTGATTTTCTCCGGATCGGACCGTAATATGGACATTAAAGAAACAATTCTTTGGACTTGCATTTTATCACTTGTCGACAAAGATTTGTCTCGCAGAAAATCACTCACAAGAATATGGTGAGGTGGACTTACTAACATTACTTGTTCTGGCGCCAATCAGCATTCGCCAAGCACTTGTCATCAACTCAGAGGGTTTAGAGAGACAGAAATCAACAACTTGTTCGATCGTGGCTATATTTGCATCACTTTCCGAGAAAGAAGAGTTTTGTGATGTTTAAATTAGAAATGGACTACTTTAAGGACATCAAAGAATTTATGCTTGGACCTTGTGTCCTTCAATCCTTCAATGGAGAGCAGTCTCCTTATAGTTATGCAGGTAGAAAGAGACTATGTCAAGGGCATTACATGTTACTCGTTACATGTTTCATTTGGCGATCTTCTCATTGCTTTTCTTCAAAGTTGATTCCCATTTTCATTCATTCAGGATCGGACAGTTATATGGACATAAAAAAACTAATCTATAGAGCAAGATCTTCATCCATATTTATTGAATCTCGGTCTTTTTGTCATCCGTTCAGAAGAGAATGGTTATATGGACAATAGAACAGTAGTTGCTCCAGCAAGATCGTCCTCACTCTTCGGCAAAGCAGAGTCCGCTTGTCATCCAGTCCGAAAGAACAGAGACGCGGAAATGAAGTTTTATCGCGTTCTTGGCGGGATCCGGATAGAGACTCTTTGAAGCACAGTTTCATAGTCATCCACGAAGAAATGGCCCGTGATTAGGATCTAACAGAACTAATACTTCGGGCAAGAAATTTATCCACTTTTCGGAAAAATTGATCTCTGAGTCACTTATCAACAAGAGGATGAAATTGATATGGAACCTAACTTGATCCAACAAAATTATCATCACCTTTTGGACAAAGCAGTTTCCCATTACCAGTGCACTTGAGACGACGGAGACACGCATACTAGCATACTTCTCTTATCAGAGGAGATCTTTATGGCTTTTCGGCAAAGTTTCTGAGTCTGCATGTTATTCACTCAGTTTCAGACCGGAATATGAACATTTAAGGAATAATCCTTCGGCCACGCATTTTATCACCTGCCGACAAAGACTTGTCACAGACAAGTTCAAGGCAAAAATTTTTTTGAGTTTTTGGAAAAGCTGGATCCCTTAGTTATTTACTATGAAGAGGAAGACGAAATTGATACGGATCCCAACTTAACCACAAAATTATCATCGCCCTTCGGAAAAATAAGTGTCCGATAATCACTACGCTTGAGAGCACGGGGACATGCATAGTAACATACCACTCCTGACAAGATCTTTGTGGCTTCTCGGGAAATGCGTCTGAGTCGGACCCTAATGTCGACATTTAACTTATTTGACTTCGGACATGAAAATTATCACCTGTCAACAAAAATCTGTCACATAAAAATTCCTCCACAGCATGAAAATGATATGGACTTCATACGAATACTTGTTCCAGCGATAACCTCCTTATTATTTGGCAAATCAGTGTTCACTTGTAATTATGTCAGAGGGGATAGAGATACAGGTATGAACATACTGCTTGATCGAGGCTATACTTTCATAAGCAGAGAATATTAAACATTCTAACAGAAAGGGACCTTCATAAGGAAATTTTAACATTTTCAACTTGAGCTTGTGACTTTTGACAGACCAGCTTCTGTGGACATTATATGTCAGGCGATGTCTTCGTCAATTTTTTGGCAATGCCAACTCTGTTGCCAATGGCTCAGGATTGGACTGTTATACGGACATACAAGAAGTAACCGTTAGGGCAAGACTTTCATACCTATTTGGAGAATCTGAGTTTCTTTGGCAACCATTTGGAAGAGAATGGTTATATGGACAATATAACAGTAGTTGCTCCAGCAAGATCTTCTTCACTCTTCGGAAAAGCAGAGTCACCTTACTATCAAGTCCGAAAGAACAGAGACACGGAAATTAACACTTGTGTCATTAATGGAGGGATCTTAATGGAAACTCTTTGAGAAGAGTTTCTTAGTTATTCTTTGCGAAACAGCCCGTGATTAGGATCATAAATTAATCTTTCAGGCAGGGCTTTCATCAATTTTTAGAAAAGCTGGATCTCTCACTTATTCATTAAGAACAGGATGATGAAATTTATATGAAACCTAATTTTTGATAAATGCAATGTCTGATTATCAGCGGGTGTGAGAGGACTGAAATATGCGTATTAAGATACTACTCGTTACAGACGAGATCTACATGACGTCTTGGCAAGGCTCCTGATCTGTATGTCATTTATTCAGGATCGGAAAGTAACATGATCATTGTTTTGAAAAAAATTTGGGGACTTGCATTTTATCTCTTTTCGATAAAGATTTTTCGCTTAGAAGTTTGCTCAGAACAGGAACGTGCTAGGAACTTCCGAACCTTACTTGTTCCGGCGCAAATCAACAATCGTCAATGCAGTGTCTACTTGTCACTAAATCAGAGAATTCAGAGACACGAAAATTAACAACTTGTTTGATCGTGGCTATGTTTTCATCACTTTCCGAGAACGCAGAGTTTATTCGTGTTTCAATTAGAAATCGACGATTATGTTGACATTAAAGAACTTACGCCTTGACTTTGTGTCCCTCAAACCTTCAATGGATACTATTTTCTGTTAGCTATACAGCTAGACAAAGACCTTTACAAGAGCATTACATATTACACGTTTTGGCGATGTTCTTTTCGATTTTCTCGAAATAGCGTTGCCAAAGTTAGACGACGCTGGCCATTCCACGTAGCCTCAACATCGCTAGCGAGGCCACTATCGTCTTTTTAATGTCTGCGTCGTAAAGGCTTGCATACGCAACCTCAATATTATCGATGGAAGCATCCTTAAAGGAGATTCCCAAGTAGAATATACATTATTACAGGGTTATGGGTCTTTTTTGGAAAAATCGGTTGTTTTTGTTATTGTTGCTCATGTTGTAGATAAGAATTTCAACGGGAAACTTAAACAACTTCACGGAGCCCTGATAATCAAGAAGCAGACATCATACTCCTACCTAGAGTCTCGCAGTTGCTTGTCAGGTCATCATGAGACGTATTCCCCTAGCAGTTTGACAAGAATCTGCCACCCCATTGAGCCGTTTTGGTCACCGGAGTGCCCTGAGATGTTTGTTAGCCTGAAATAGGGTCAGCAACCCATCAATTTCAATAGTGGTATGATATTCTCTCGGGGGAAGTGGCGTAATTCCAAGTATCTTAAATCTTCATCTCAACGAAAACATAATTTTGCTTTGTGATAATAATAAAAGGACGGAGCATTCATGAACAGCTACAAAAATACTATTTGGGTTAAGTATTGCTTCATATTTAATTTCTCATTGCCTTTTCTGCAGCCGAGTCAGCTAGAGACGTTTGTCCCGATGGAAACAAGTAACTGCATAATTTATCGGTTCTCGGCAGAACGAATTACAGTTCAAGAAGCCCCCTATCCCAGATCTCACCTCCAATTCCAATAGAAGGCATTAGAAGCACTATTCAAAGTTTAAAAAACTTTAGTTACTGGAAGAGCAATCCACTTCATGGCCAAATGGAGAGGGTAAGCAGGTATTGACATGGAATTTAAGTCAAACAATGTTTCATATTTAATGTGTACCAGAAAAAACATTGCTTTAGCTGCCAGGTAGTCAACGCGACGACTTTCTGCGGCTCGTAGAAACGGTTTGCATAATTCATCGTTTTTTGTGAGAACGACTGCCTTAACTCTGGATCGACGTTGGAAAAATTTTATTGGATGGTCGTGCAGTGGATGCCTCTACAGATATGGAACATATATATGACTTTGAAGGTCACTGAAGCTGACAGGCGGTGGCATCATGCTCTGGACCGTGATTTTACTTTTGGTAGGTGTCGTTTAGTACGGTAAATATTGAGTGATTTTTTTTGACAAAGCCTGTTAAGTTAGCCCCTCTTAACCAATTATTTCACTTGCATTTATCCTAAAGGTGATGTTTATTGTTAATTTTACAATTTATGTGACTACGTTTTTCTAAGCAGTATCGTAATAGTTTTCCAATTGCTAATGATTTGGCATAGCTCCTGTAGAAACATTAATTCGGGGTTATTTTTTCTTAGATTACTGCAACCGATGCTGACGAGTTTGGTAGGTTTTTGCTCGTTTTGAAATAATCTATGGCTTCTTCTATGGACTCAAAATGATATCATACTGAACAGTATTTATTTTAATACATAGAGATGGTGTTTAATACTCGCTTTTGTTAGAGCTTATTTTAATACTTATGATTTAATATTAACCAAGGTCGCATACAAGTCGAAAAAACATCACTTGTAAAGTGCCTAATCTTTTTTTCATGCCCTATTTATATAATGATCAAGAACGTGTCTTAAAGAGCCCAAAATAAGTGAACAACGCTTTGGAATAGACTACGAAACGCGCAGATTTCGATATTCAATCATTTATTCTTGGGTACTAGTTCCGTGAAAAGGTGTAGCGCATAGGACTTTGGGCAGGAGTCGGATAGAAATGGGTTTGCGACTTTGCTGCAGAAACTCGCCTCGTAAATCAACTTGTTGTTTCATCCCTCTGGCGCAGTTATAATAGGTTGACATTCAGGGAAATCAACTTCTTCCTAAAAATTGGCAGCTTGCCGCTGTTCAGATAGGAACCAGCTAATTATTAAGTTCGAATGAGTAATTCTCACCGCAAACTCGCAAACCAGAGATAGTCTCCACACCATACCCGGCGTATAGGGTAGATTGGCCATGGCAAGGCTTTCTTTAGTCAGGAAGGCAATGGCCATGATCTTACGTTGGTACTAAGTCATACCTGGATCGCGGTCCATTTTATTTATAGAACCTTCGAATATAGGAACACAAACTTACTTGCACTTTCTTAAGCGCTGACAACTGCATCACGTGACAGCGACTTTTTTTTCTGTAGGCCGCAGGAGGCAGGTCAATAGGTAACGTGAATTCAGATTCAATTGAATGGCTTTCACGTACGAGCATCGTCTTATTCATTACTTGTCGACCCTTCTATCAAAATATACTTCATCAGGGAACGTTGCAATTCCAGAAACTTGAATGCCATGCTTACGACTTTCACGAGTCTTAATAAGTACCTTCTACGGGGTCTATGTGCTCCTCTGCCTTGTGCATCTAGTGCTGACAGAATCAAAGGCAGAGAGCGTTTATTTTTATTTAACGCGGCAGTGGGTGCTCTATGTTCTGTACTTCAAAGCTTTGCTGTCAACTTGGCTGCAACATTCACTCAGTACTTCGATACATTAAGCTAAGGCAATCATAGTAAAATAAATTGCACATGTTCTTACCGTGATTTATTAGTGTTTTGATCGATAGTGGATTCATCCTGTTCACTCTTTATTTTGGATACCTATGGCTGTTTATTGTCAATCTTTTTGACTGTGAGAGGGAAAATATGGGTTCAAAAATGAAAAAACCTAGCCTGAAAATAGAAATGCGAATCAACTTCTAGAGCTAGAAAAACTAAGAATTTACCCCACTGAAACGCTTGCGTTTATATTTCATATTGTGAAAAACAATGCTAAACAAAGACCCCTTTGAGTGAACATAAAATAAAAGAATGAAAGTAACGTCATAATGTCTTTTACAGTCGACAGTATAGCAGACGATATCAAATTGCAATTTATAAGATAATGCAAGATCGTGCGTTTGCACGTTAAATTAAGGACCTCAAATGGCATTCCGTATAGCTAGTAAGTACGATTAACTAGAGAGGATGAATTACTTTGATCTTTTGTTCTAACCTTGTTTTAGCTATCCTGCACCCCATGACTGGGTTGTGCCTACATGTTGATACCCAATCTCAGGCATTGACCATGGCTCGATCTTGCGACTCTCTGTTTATGTGGACGACCGCGGACTTTCCTGGTCGAATTCTTCACATTGAATCAGGAAAATGCCTTTCGGTGCCTTCGAACGCTGTCAATACAATCGTTGGTTTGGACATGACGTCATGCTTTCAGCAGACCAGCGCGATGTCTCTCTCTATACATCAGGCCGGTCACAAAATTACCCATGCGTCATCATCAATGAACATTTGTCCCAAGGATGACTCCTCATCGCTTATAATTTCAACGGCGTGTTTACTTGACAAAGCAGAATTCATTCTTCAGCAAGGTTAGTCGGATGAATTTAATTGTCCGACCGTCAGTATGGTTGATACCGAGGTTGGTGAAACCACATGTAGGATAGGTTTTTCTCGCTTTCCGTTATCGAGATGCCGTTTTCGGAATGCTCTCGAAGTTATTCTCATATCAGAATCTGAACAAATCAGGCCTCTTTTTTAGTATTCCTCGTTGAGTAAGAGATTTCACTGAATGTAAACAAAAAAAATTGTTGATATAGTGCCGGCGTTTGAGCTGCTGAGCGCCCCGACCGATTGGCTTGTGAAGCCTGCGTATCGAGCCGCATACGAGTACTCTGTTACCATACCTGCTGGTATCGGCATCAGCGAAGTGGTAGTCAATGCTACTTGCATGAACTGCACTCAGTCGACGATGGATTGGGATCGGAATGGTACGTGCATAAGATGATGCTCATAAATGACTAAATATCAGTTCCTTATTAGTATTCCACAACCTTACTTAAACAGATAGACGGTTCTGGATTTCATTTAATGCATTCTGTGCACACTGACAGATACTTCTAACGGGTTACATAGCGCTCTATGGGAAGGTTTGTTTTGCTTTGTTGCAATCGCTGATGAGAGGGATGTCACTCTGAACGCCTTGAGTTTCAAAACCTAGTCATTGCGTACAGATAATAAGACTTTTTATTTATGAAAGCATTTTTGTTTTCTTAGCCTTTAATTTGCTTGAACTTACGAGCAGTAAAATTACATGAACAAAGACAATATCCAAACTACTACTAACAAATACTTAAACATAGAGGCAAGGAGTAGCAAATTAAACCGCAAGCATTTGCTTCCAACAATAAGGGTAGCCTCACCGGTAAGATGCCGCGCAGACCAGAGCGAAAGTGCTCCACTGAAGCCACTATTCCAGGAAATAACATGTCCTCTTCTAAGGACGGCGCACTAATTAAAAGCAAGACCTGTTTTCCATTCCTCTTATGAAAGAGCGAAGCAGAACTAATTTTCATATTTACAATACTTACTTTGCAGATCAACATGTGTGACTTCTGAAGTCAATTCTTATTGCACCCTGGAGTTGCAACTGAAACCCTTTCGTATTTTTTTTTTTCGTTGTTTTCTTGCTGTTCGACTTAACCTCTTAAGAAATTTGGTTTAATAACCTTTTAGATTTGACGGTGAGTGGAATGGAGATGATCTGTGCCAATCCACAGACAGAATGTAATAATTTCAAGTCGGTTGAGCAAACACGTTACGTTCCAAGATACACAGAAGATTCGATGACGTCCTTCTGTGGCGTAAGCTACCTTATACAAAAGAACGATGCAGCCACCAAAGTCGGCAGTCAATTTCGTCATCGGGCAACGTTTACGGTAAGAGTCCATTAATTCCTGGCATTACAAAAAGATGAAAGGCAAGATGGAGATTATATAAAAAAATCCTTTCTCTTGTCGACGAAATTATTTATTTATTCATTTATTTAGTTGCTTATTTATTTGTTTACTTATTTATCCATTACTAATTTTTTTCGCTGTTTTTTAAAAATTTATTTGCTTATTCATTTGCT
The DNA here is from genome assembly GCA_003687565.2 of Craspedacusta sowerbii. Classification (NCBI taxonomy): domain Eukaryota; kingdom Metazoa; phylum Cnidaria; class Hydrozoa; order Limnomedusae; family Olindiidae; genus Craspedacusta; species Craspedacusta sowerbii. The sequence goes on from QQSS02200784.1 coordinate 9,711, forward strand.
GGCTTATTTCTTTCTTTAATGATATATCTCTTGAATTATTAATTATAAATATTTCATTCGCTTCAAGGTAACACGACCGAAATTTCGTAAGGATGGCGATATAATTCACCCTTGGTTATCTGTGCAGCTAGCAGACGACTATGTCTGGGTAATGAATGCAGCGCTAAAGTTGACCTTGAATGACGTTAGTATGCCGAAGCTGGTCATAAACGTCAACGATCTAACACAATCAGAATATGCCGGGTATTGGCGAGCAATTTCCTTTTGTTTATGCTTAAGTTCTACTGCTACACTGCGTACACGTACATAACTGCACATTTAAGCACACTCTTGGTAACATTTAGGTTATGTAAGTCTCAATGCCCTTTCCCTTTGGGTTTACTAGCAAACAAAGCACTGCAGTGTAATGGCAAGACCTAGCAACTCACTTCGCAGCGATTTTGAGGAAACTGCATTACAAGGCATTTGCAGGTTGTTAACGCTCCCTATTCAAAGGTCCTACGGAGTTCTTAAGCAGCTGCATGTGACCTGCAATGCACTAAATCAAAATGAAACTTTCTTGTTAAGTGTTATTCTGAATTTATCCGTCATCCAACGTTGCATAATAAACGAGAACTCAATGAGGCTTGCGATGTGTAAGGACAAAATGCTCATGCATGCTTAGCGAAAACTCTCTTGTTTTTGGTGAGCTTTGAGTAGGACAGTAATCTGTGCATTGAAATCACGTGGTGTTTATCTCTGACTTCAACGTTTCTCCACAGAAGCAGAAGTGGTGTTTTGATGCGGCTGGACAATCAAGGCCCCGATGATGTTACCCGTGTAACGGCCACGCTTCTTCTACCACAGTTTTTGTTGCTCGAAAATTATCCCCATTGGAAAAGCCACGTGTCGCTCACTGGGAGTAGGTTTGCTAATACTATGGTGAACAGCAGTCGTAGGACTATCACCATGCAGGTAAATTTAGCATTATGATACAGAGGACGGGACAGCACTCAAAAAGGCTGATTCTGTTGGGATGTCTAAGCACTGTCAATAAATTTATTATTTAGAAACACTTAGAAATATTGCTTGCTTCATAGCTGAAGGAGGTCCTACATTGGAGGACGTTACAACTAGTTTTTTCTTTAAAGAATATTGCTTGTTCAATAAGAAGTTTACAGACCAAAAACCAGAAACTGTTATCACAAGCCAGGTGATAGCGAGAATGCATTTATAGCAGTTTGGTGGCAGCTTACACTTTAAATCTGAGTTTAAGAAAGGGCCTGGTTAACTATTGTTTTAGATCTCATACATCGATCCTTCACAAATAATGAGTCTGTATTTTCTTTGGATATCGTCCTACCAAGTATTGAAAGGAGTCTCGAAGGAAACGACAATACCTGTACAAGTTTTGGTGACGTATTGCCTGTCTGAGCCATGTGGCAGCGTATCGAGTTTTACCTCAACATACACCTTAAAACTCAAGCCATTACCTGATCGAGGTAAGACCTGCGTTTCATTTTCAGTTTGATGTAATCAGGCAGCTGGTCTAATTCTGAAAGTTTTCAAAAGTGTAACAACAGAGGGAAGTATGCTTCCAGCTGGATCGTACGAGGGCTCATATATTCAATCATCTGGGCCTTTACTTGAGAATTTCATATCCTCGATCATCATCATCAACATGTGTTTGAATACTTATGAAAATTAAAGATTACTACTAATTTAGATAACACGTGATCTTATATTTCAACTAAAATTATGTGCAACCTTCTGTCAACTATCAGGTACTTTCCTTTACTATTTAGATGTTCCCAGGGCAAACTTTCGACTACAAAATCAAATTTCGCGGAGATGCCTTGCCCTTGGAGCCGGGAACCAAGTTTATGTCACATCCGACTGTGGCGCAGTTCTTAAGAGATCCGACGGCGATACATTGATTGATTTATCAAGCGGCGTGACTCTACCGCAACCCGGATCTGCTGCAATAGCAGAGTACACGATCGACTTCGAGAGAAACTTTCATGAACGCGTCCTTGGTATAGTTATTTGCATGTACGAGAATTTTGAGACGGGAAAATTGGTTATGGGGAAAATCGACGAGTTGTACATCTTTGCTCAACAGAGAGGTTGCAATCGTACTTTGTTTAAAGGACGTTACCTGCAAGGTAAAATAAATTTTCAATCCTTAAAGAAGACAAGAAAAGTTAGCAAGTTTCATTTAAGCCAGGGGTTCCATGCTTGCTCGTTTTGCTCGGCTGCGGCAGCTATCAGCTATTTTTTTGATCATGATAATCATAATGAATATGAAAGGCATATTCGTTTATACATGAAAAATAGTTGCAAGACTTTCTGAAACTTTCAGCTACATAAGCACACCATATAATTATATGAATATAATTAATAAATATATCAGATAAACCTTATGGTAGGTATACGTATATGTATATATGTAGACATATATATACAAATATAT
>QQSS02200794.1:0-12160 GCA_003687565.2 Craspedacusta sowerbii
CGCGCAACCTAACGCCCCCCTCCCCATCCCACCCCAACCCCTCCCCAACCACACCACCCCCCCCCACCGCACCCCCCCCCTTCCCCCACCACAACCCAACCCAACCCAACCCAACCCAACCCAACCCAAACTCAGCCCAATCCAAACTAAACCAACCTGAAATCCCAACTGAACCCAACCCATCCCAAACCAAACTAAACCAAACGCAGCCAAATCCAAACTAAACCGACCTGAAATCCCAACTTAACCGAACTCAACCCAACCCAAACCAAACCGAACGCAGCCCAATCCAAACTAAACCAACCTGAAAATCCAACTCAAACCAACACAACCCAACCCAACCCAACCCGACTCATCCCGAGCAAATCCGGTCCAAACCAACCGATCGCAGCCAAGCCAAACAAACAGAATCCTAACAAACCCAACGCAATCGGGCCCACTTGTACTGGATACTGTCAAACCCAAACCACTAACCAGGAGAACCAAACCCAGTCTCATTCTAGCACTTCCAACCCTTTTTGTTGAAAACTGCTTTGTATTGCAACTGCAACTTAGAGATTCCGAAACAACTTAGTTTGGAACCCGCCTATTGCCTGCTATTTAGTTCAAACCTTCTGCTCTCCAGCGCAGCGATCAGCTGGTCTGAGGTTTCTCTGCTCTTTTGTGAAGGAAGTAGGTAGGGATGTCTTCCGACGAAAACCCTTGGTTGTTAATCTTGAAGTTTATGAGACAAAAGTGAACGATTGGTTAGATTTCGTGACCGGCCCGAAGGTTACAAGGGTATACGTGAACGTATATAAGAATGAAATAAAACTTGCTTGTCGGCTTGGAGATGTCTGCGTCTTGACCGTCGCAATATTATGTGATGCGAGTACTGTTTACCTCTTCGGTGACGTTCTACGCAACACCATAGGTTTCCTAATGCCCCAAGCTGTGGTTGATGCTCCTATGTTCTATGTATCTTTGTATCTGGATCTATTTAGTTGTATTTCGTATTTGTGTATGTATCCTTTTTTATATGTGTCTAGCGCGCAGAAGTGGAGCGGGGATTACGTCACTGACTTCAGTGAGTTGCTGCCAGGTAAGGTCTTCCCTTTTATTTTGAAACTGCCAATCATCCCGCGTATGCGTTTGTTTGCTTCGTAGTCGCTTACACGTCGGTGCTATGAACTTCCATGCCTGCTGAGCTCTGCACCATTTTCCCGATCGATTGCAATATGGCGCCTTGCTTCGTGAATAATTGATCAGGACTACGGCGATTTCCACTTAGTTAATTGCGTATGTGCTTATGTTATTTCAGGTGCTTCACATTACGTTGAAATTCCTGCAAAGGTGTGATATGAGGCATTCTTATATATTATGTTACACGTTCTGGCTTACGTTTCTTTCACAGTTCTTGGGCGTTGTTGTTGATTAGTCGCACTTTTCAAGTTTCCGTTTTGTATGGCACTGAGCACAGCCTAGACGTTACAGGCACTTGTATATGATGTTTATTTATGTTTTTAGCGTCTTACGTAAGTTTGTTGGGGATTTTGTTATTCTATATGTATATATATATATATATATATGATGTAGGATCGCAATCGAGAATGATTTGGCCAAGGTTGCTGAAAACCCTATTCGCGTAAGTGATCGCGTAATGACATTAGGGCTGCCATTACCTCACAATCGTTTCATGACCATAGTGTCCGTTGCGCCTGCTCTAGCCAGTAGTGAACAGAGCGAAGCTGCTTTCTATGAAGATCTTAGACAGGTATGTACAGTGTCCCCAGTTGCGACAAGATTCCTCTGCTTGGTGACTTCAACGCGCGCGTTGGCCAGGAGTCTGATTCGTGGAATGCTCTGGGCATAGGTAAGATGAATAGCATAGCTTCTGCAGCTATGCATGGAATTTCGACTAGCCACTTGCAAAATGTTCGTTCCCTAGAAACTTATCCATAAGTGACCTGGATTCATCCACGATCTAAGCACGGCCACGTCTTGGACTATTTAATCTGTCGTAGAGGTGATCTCCGTGACGCATGCAACGTTCGAGTCGTGCGAGGAGCTGAATGTGGGATGGACCATATGCTGGTTCGGGGGAAGCTGAATATTCATGTTAGGCGAAAGTTCAGGTCGTGTGGCGTTTCTGTCCCAAAGCGTGAAGACGTATCGAAATTGGGTGACCTTGCATGGCGCAAGGATATGAAGATTGCCTTCGATGATATGGTTTTTGACGGAACGTGGGGCCAATTAAGGGATAACTCTGTCAATAGGGAGGCTTTGTGGACCGTTCTTGGTAAACTTGGCTGCCCCTGTGATTTTGTCCGGATGTTTCGCGATTTTCATCGTATCATGAAAGGCATTTCATTGTGAATTTGAATGGCTTTGGAATGGTCTGAGTCAATCGCAATCAATAACGGTGTTAGGGAAAGAGACATAGCAGCCCCTATACTATTTGCAATATTCTTTGCTGTGGCTCTGAGTCAGGCTTTCCAATATTGTAGTGTTGGTGTGTGTTTGTGGGTTCGACCCACAGGCTAGGTTTTCTGCCTGTGTCGTTTCAATGCCTGGTCGAAGTGATTTCAAGTTGTCATCAGGGAACTTTTGTACGCAAATGACGCTGATCTAGTGTCTCACTCACAGGAAGATATGCAACTAGTCGTGAATCTATTCTCTAAAGCTTGTTCTACGTTCGGGCTCACGATCGATCAGAAGACCCCGGTCTTGTATACGCCACTTCCAAGTCAACCTTTTTGTGAATCTGATGTTTTTGTGAACGGTCAGAGGCTAGAAGTTGTGGATACGTTTGTTTGCCTGGGTAGTACATTGTCGAGAGACGGTTCGCTAGACGCTGAAATCAGCTACCGCATGCATGGCATGTTGGAATCGCGATTATGGTAAGACAGTATTTCTCGCCTCGCTAAGATCAAGGTGTATGATGCCTGCGTACTCACCGCTCTGCTTTACTCGTCAGAAACGTGGACTACGTATCGCCGACATGTACGGACTCTGGAGCGTCTTCAAAAAAGAGCGGCTCATGCCAATGTGCAGCGAGGAAAGGTGACTTAACCAATATATGCCGAAGCCAATACCCTCAGTATGTTTGTAGCATGTGTGGTAAACTATGCCTGTCGGAAACTGGTCTTACCAGTCACAAGAGGTCTCACTGTCAAGTTAATCAAGTCCGAATTTCTTGTTCTCACTCTCTCCTGCGTAGACCTGCTGTCTTATGTCAATTCTGCGATATGATTTGCTAGTCAGCCACAGACCTTAAACGCCACGTTGGGGCAATGCACAGCAAAGACGTAGCTTTCTCCGTACGTTTTACGGCATTTGCCTGTTATATCTGCTAGAAGGCTTGTAAAAGTGAAGCTGGACTGAAAAATCTTTTACGTGCGCCGTCCAGGAAGAGATGGTCTTCGTCTGAAAAGAAGTGACAATCATCATATATATGTATATATGCATACACATATATACGATTCTGTATATATATATATACATTGCTGTACAAAAAAATTCGTATATGTTTATGTATTCATTTTTGTTATTTATAAATCACTACAAAATGCAGTGCAAAGTTGAGCTGCCCCATATATCCTTACTTGATAATGACCATGCACGAGTTGGAGCTTTGATTTGGTACTTTATTGCCAGGCGGAGGAGCAAAATACTGACGTGTCTCTTATTACCGGAAATCTGAGAGCTGCCTTCTCAGGTATGCATGCTTTAGTCTTTCATATTTTTTTTTTTTTTGGGGGGGGGGGTTATGACTGGTTTGGAATTTTTTAAGTTTAGCTCGGAAATGCGGACATGCATACGGGAACGTGCTTAACGTGAGCTTATGCGCGCGTACGGATTAAAGAAGTAAATCGCGCAGTCGAATTTTTTCTCTCGAAGTTTACGGTGCCATCGGTAACTTAACTTGTAGGGATGATCAGAGTTCTGCTTAGAGTTCATTCTATTTGAGCAAATCTTAATATCTTTCGATTTGCGTTGGCATATAGAGTAGCAATGCAGAGTCATGTAGAGTCATATGGAGTATATAAAGTCATTTTATTTTGATCAAATTTCAATATCTTTCAATGTGCTTTGGCCTAAGCGTATTGGCTGTTTGCAAATAATAACGGTAGCCCTTCGTCAGTCGATGTTCAAGTTAAAGAGCTTTGACCGACTTGATTTCTTTTGCCATCCGCGAATCCTATGCAAAGAAACGGGCGCATCCGAAATCCAACTTCAATTAGGTGTCCTCCATCTTGGCATCATGCTGTGGACGCAGCTCTGATGATCTGTGCGTACGTTGGTGTGTACAGGCGTGTTTGGGTTGCGTGTTTGGCATGTCAAAGTCTTGCGTTATGATAAAACCATAGTTCGGGTGTAGGGAAGAATCGATAGGTTGTGGAGAGCGGAAAAAAAAACAATTAAAAAAAACGATACGTCAGTCGCTGCTGTAGAGTAGCAGCCTTGGTTTAAATTGTCACTAGATAAAACTAAAACAGTCCATGAACGAGTGCCCGGCCTTCCAAATTACGTGAAACATTCATTTCTTTTTTTTTTTTTTTTTTTTTTGAATTTTGCTGTTTGCGCATTATGAAATTCTGATCTTGAAACGTGTGTTTTTTCTTTTAAATACTGTGCTTGCTGTTGTGTCTGGTTAATCGAGATATGCGTCGTTAGCGAGGCTTATTTGTAAGATTTTACTTCACGTTGGGCAGTTTCGCCGCCTGACGAAGCCGAAACGGACAGTCAACAGGTGGTGCTGCGGAAGAACGTCACATCTTTGTCGACTGTGCAGGCTCGCAGTGCAGGTACTCGATTCAGCGCCTTTAGGTCTGGTGTAGTAAATTTTGCTGCTTGGTGCTAGCATTTTCGGATTGACCCATCATTCCATGGTTAAGGTAACTGCTTGGACTCCTGTTGCGGTCTAGAAGGCTGTCCGTAGGAATCCGCTGCAGAAGATTTAGACTCGGGGAATTTCGTTTTCGGTTCGCAATCTATTTTTGTATGTTTGTTTTACGCGTTTTTGTCTGACCATTTCTTCCATGTTTGGTTTGCGAAGGTCTATACACGAGTGTCAATTCTAATGCTTCTATTAAATTGACTTGAATTTTCAATGTCAGCTTCGACCCACCACTCTCTCGTTTAATCTCTCCTTCTGTACTCCCACCGCCCACCTGTGTCGCTGGGTTTGTTCTTTCTCTTTTTTTTTCTCGTTTATCGTTTCCTCTTTTCTCTCTCTCTGTCCCTCTCCGTCCCACTGTGGTTAGGTCACTTAGTCTTCCCCTCTCTCTCTCTCTCTCTCTCTCTCTCTCTCTCTCTCTCTCTCTCACACACACACACACACACACACACACACTCTCTCTCTCTCTCTCGAGCTTGCTCTCATTCGATGTCATTTTGCGATAGACTATCACCACTGCTTTGCGGCCCGTTATGGTATATGTGATTTGTTATCTGAATAAGTTTTGCATGGGTCAATCTTGATAAAATTCGTTTGAGTGTATGCCTCGCGCAATTTTTTTTTTGATGTGAATAATGAAACCCCCTTTTTTCTAGTTTTTGTTTTTGTTTTGCATAACGGCTTTTATTTGTTGCTTTTTTTTCCTTCTTCGATAGCGGAATTTCTGTCACATCGCAGTTGGACAGGCCTGGAACTGGATGCCGAAAGAAGTGCGGTCGAAACGGCGAAAGAGGGCCGCTCTGGTATCGCTGCTGGTTACGCGAACGAGTTCATGTAAGCCTTGGCGGGCAGAAGACCTGTGTTTTATTGCTTTTATCGGTTAGCGTTCTTCCAATTCGCGTTTACACTTCCTGCTCTAGGTGTGCATGAGCATTCTGGTGATCGATCTTACTGTGCGCTTTTAAGTTTTATTCAAGTTTGAATTGCCGCTGGCTCGAGGATCTGCGTTTGCTGGTTTTGAATTGCCGCTAACCTAAGGATCTTCTTTTACTAGTTTTAAATTGCCGCTGGCCCCAGAATCTGCTTGTACGTGGTTTGAATTGCTGATGGCTCTAAAGATCTGCTTTTACTGGTCGTGTCCCAGGGATCACAATAGCAACACTTCTTGTCGTTGAGTCAGTTCGGTTATTCGTTTTGCTTCTCGTTTGGCAGGCAGGAGCAACTTCCTTGCCTTCCTACCATCGGGTAGCGCGCCATACTACTCACCGTTTCATGCTTCTTAGGTGATGGGTTTCGCATTTCGGCGCTCATCTTTGACCTTTGTTTTGCTTTTTAGATACTCTCTATAAGCTAATCCCAATTTTATGGACTCAAAGTTCGCGGTCCTTTAAATTTAAAAGAAGCGTCATCTTCTCGCATAGCTATCAGGTCAGGTCTCCAGATTTAATTGAAGGGGCGCAAAGTCGGTGCTATTCAGGTCCGCATGCACTTAGCGTTTTTAGCGACTGCTGCGACTCGTGCAAAGCTTGTTAGAACTAAATTGTGTCTCCAGGTTCATCTGCTATGCATGAGTTGTACTGAACAAGCACCAACCCATCGACGTAGTGGTTGCGCACTCGAACAGTAGTCGCATAGCGATGTCTAGTCCGATCCCCATGATATCATGTCACTGCGATTGGGTAAGGATTTGTTGGAATATTTGATCGAGTAGTGGTATGCACTGCGAGGCATGCCTTCCAAGACTCGGTTCCAGCTGTTGGTGCCTCTAGGAGGAACAGAGGGATAATTTGGTTTGATAAGTAGCGACTGGGGCAAGCGTTTATTCGCAGTTATGCTCTCCGCCAGTGAAAGTATTTCCTTGGCTTCTTGTTTTGGTGATGTTCATCTATCGGCTTGGGTGCTTTTGCAGCTACATATCGGATGTCGACTTACTGTTTTTAAAAGTGATTCTAGCCGTTAATGTATGAGATTTAGTACTGCAGAAACCGGTTACATGGTAGAGTGCTGTGGAGGCCGTATGAACGCTTTTGAAAGGGTTAAATACATGGATACACATGGTGATTTTAGTATAGGCTGATGTTGAATACCGGCTGTGATGGGGGCAAAGAGTTGATGCGCAAGATTTCTTTATTACCTGGAATATGCGAAGTGAGTCAACCTTAGGATTATAAGAAAGATTACGCAGATTTTAAAAAAGTTTCAGGATTGCGGCCCCATTTTCGTGGACTCCTTAGCTGCTTGAGGATATTGGAAGTGACCTCGGGGTGAAGATCCATGAACGTGCGGACGCTGGTTGGAATTGGTTGCTAAAACATGAAGACCGTGCACACTCGAATCAAAGCTGATCGTCGACGCTTCGTCTGAATATTGACGCGGAAGTTTTACTGATAGAGGGATTAGGGTATGTCCTACAAAACGCGTATAACAGCTAAAGAAGTATCACAAGTCGAACAATCTAATAAAAAGATCTTTGCGGATAAATTCAGGAAGCAAGATATGTATAGTTTACAAATAATTAGATAAATACGCTCAAAGAAATGCAAGGGGGGAGCTTCAACGTGTATAGATGATGAAAAAGCAGGAGTCTATTTTTCTAGTCGAGAGGACTCGAGAGCAGTATCGGCGCATAATAGAGTAATGCGGTGTCTCGGTAAAGCACGAATGCGCAAGATATAGATATGTAAGCTATATGGAGTCCACTACAGAGACGTTGAGCAAACTGCCTGAATTGTTCTCGTGTGGATGATTCAGATGAGGTCGAGTTGCGCATCTAGCTAACTGCAGACTAGACAGGAGCATCGATAGAGAACATCATATCGGCGACGATATCATTTATCTTGATACCTATGTAATTTAGGTGATATCGAGTATCATTACGAAACTTAGAGAAGTGGTTTAGAGTCGCTTTTGGACCAATAGACATCAAATCGTTGTCATCATCAGCAGCATCAGCATCGGTCGGCTGCTCGAATATGCACATCAGATGTGTTGCTCGTGCAGGCGAGAACGTATTTACGCCACGTGTCCTGGTCTTGCGCTTCTGTTACGATCTCGGTACAGCCAAGCGCACATGGCTACTTATGGAATCCACAGTGTCGTGAGGATAGGTGAGCGGTGGCCTTCCACATTTCGGATTCCCGGAGTTTGCAGTAGGTTTGAACAATGCGTTCTGTTTGATCGGCCATAGTTTGGAGATGTGCTCCTCGTATCGTCCAATTGGCAAGATGTGACCCACCCATCTCAATTGCCTCTGTAACACATAGACTGTTAATGGTGTCTTTTTGGTGCGAGTGTAGATCTCAATATAGGCGAGTTGACCGACGCGCTTCTTGTTTAGTGTGATGCGGTAGCAGTTTGTGGTAAAGCTGTCTTGAGTGTCCAAGTCTCAAAGCCGTACGCCGAGACCTGGCGCTTGGAGCAAATAAATCTTGATTTCGACAGGAAATGTGTTTGCGTGCCACATATTTTTTATCTTGTAAAAGTAAATGGGCTGTGCAATATGGATTCATTGAGGCTCAAGCTTGAAAGTTTGGCGAGCCATTCTCATTCATATTTTCGACAGAAAGTATTACGAAATCTGTGTAGAGACAAGAGACTCACTCAAGTCAGCATGCTCCTAAGTCTTGCGAATCTTCATGCTGCTTGATGTTATGGCTAACATAAATCCGGTCAAAGTTGAAATCCCTAATGATTTTGAGGTACTCATTCTTTAGCATTACGGGCACTTGCTGCCCAAACTTCGCGTTCATTATCATCTACTTCTACTAATGAAGTAGTCGTACAAGACTCAGTCTCGGACTTTCCTGTGACTCCGTAGTAACAGAACATCGCAAACATGACTTATCTTTATTTGCAGCCGAAAGCTTTCTTAAAATCATTGAAAGTTGCGTTAAGTGAGACGTTCTTGTTATATGCTGCCACAGGTAGTCGACGGAGGATGTGAGTTTGCTGAGTGCAGCTTCGCCCATCTTCAAAAGCCTGCCTAGTTAGGCCGGAGTATCTGGTCTACATGCGGGTAAATTCGATTCGGCAGTATTACATTGTAAGATTTGGCAGCAATCTACATCAGCGATATCTCTATTTATCATTGGTTGTGAACTGCCCCGCTTTGGAACCGGAACAATGAGATCGTTTGCCAATTAACTGGGTGCGATTCTGGTTTCGCGAACTTCATGTCATATTACTCTATATAGACAAGTTTGGCGCATAACATTCCATAACGTTTCGCGCAGTCAGGATTCTATAGAACAATTTGTACCAACCTTTTTCGACTTCTTTTACCAGTAGGTTTCTAGTTCCGGATAATAGGGTTCGTTCTTACAACCTACCTTATCCTGTCCATTTGATTGATCCTTGAGCAATCCATATGAATGAATCGTCAGCGTCGTACTGAGCGTCCGAACAAAACGAAAGACTCGTACAGAGTGAGAAAGAGAGAGAGAGAGAGAGAGAGAGAGAGAGAGAGACGGTGGAGAGAGAAGTAGACACAAACCGAGAGGTCGAAAGAGATACGCAATAAATTATCCACTTAATGCTCACATTAAAACATATATATTCATGCAGTCTATATGCGATCAAACACATACAGTTGAACGCAGACAAACAACAACTAGACACAGCGATAAATACAGGAGTGTTCGTTAGCAGGAACGTTCAACAAAGCCGCAATTGTATAAAAACCTGAGTTGCGTCAGTTTCACAGATGTATTCAGGAGAAACTGGAACTTGTGGCACTTGATATTAAACAGCAATGTTCAGTTCTTGATTATAGCGAGTCCGTCCATCAAATGCAGTGAGCCAGATTATTTTCTGATGGATCGCACCCGGTTCGGTCATGTGAAATCTTGCGAATCCGATATGGTTGACATATATGGTTGCTAAGCTTGCCGGAGAACAACTTATCACTGGATCGGATTAAGATGGCGGCGTCGTTGCCTATATGACTTCACTGGTTTATTAACCTAAGTCACACTTGAAGAGCATATTAAATATATACTTGGCAAAGCATTTAAAAACAAATAGTTCAGCAAAGCTGCAAATGACTGTTTTCGTTGCGCTTTAAGGCAACCAGAATAAAAGGGATCTTTACCTGTTTCTGAAATTTCGCTAGTCGTACACGTGCATGAGCCACAAAGAAAGGACTCATATAAACCCTCAAGTATTAAAGACCAAAGCCTATAGTTGCTTGCGACGGAGCCTTCCTTGTTTTGTTGCCGGCCTGGTCTTGACATGACCAAAAACAACTTGGAAAATCGAGAGCTTGCCACACTGGTCAGAAACTGATAAATATTTGCATTTTCTAGGCGTTATATAAATGCATGGATATTGGGTAAAATGCAACAGATTTTTTTAATTTCAATAGTAAGACGTGCTGGTTTTCGGTAAAGCTGAGTCGAGTAAAGCTTCTCAGCGTTTCTATAAATAAGATCTCATACGAGACATACTCTGATCAGCCAATAAGAAAAGCACGATTCATCTGCATTCCGTTTGATCAGACTTCCTAAGCATTTGCTAAGTATTAGTAATATTTAAAATTCGTTTCTTTAATTATTTATTTATGTATGTTGCAAGTTTACTTACAACAAAAATGAAAGACTTACCCCCCCCCCAAAAAAAAAAGAAATTTACGACTTAAACGAGACAATGGAAGACTTGCAAGCGCTATTTTTATTTCAATTGAAAACATTAGATGAAAAAAAAGAGAACTTCGGCAACTGTCAGAGCACTTAGCAAAGGTCCAAGGTTCAAGTTGACGATTAAGAAAGCCTATTCTGCGGTGTTCGGTGCTCTTTGCCACACCAAACTTTACAATCATGCCAATATGTTTCTCAATTTTTTAGTTAGCAAGTCATACTGCCGTACAGTATTCACCACTGAGCTCTCGTGGTATAGTGGTTAGAGCTCTGCCTTCCGCTCCGGCGATCCGGGTTCGGTTCCCATGCACGTCACTGATGAGCCCCGAAACGAGTCTGGCTTTGAGGGAATGGAGAAACTGGTGAATTTCTTAACTTGGCCAAATGTACTTATCAAAACATACTTGCTCGTGTGATATGAGCCTCTCTGTACGGTATTCCGTGCTCTAGGCCGCGCCAAGCTTTACAGATATGTAAAAAGCATTTTCTGTTCTTGCAATCTAAAATATCACTCATCGATGCAGGGCAACCTTTCTTAACTGGCCCAGGTCAAGGATTCGAATATAACGCGGTATCTTTTAGCGATCTTGTTTGTAAGGGACGATACCGATTAGGCAAGTCAAATGAAATTTGTAAGGCATTCACAAATGCGTCGATGAGATGTTTTCGCGCAAATGAGCTAAGCAAGCGTTTCGCTAAGTCCGCAGCTCATGCGACACGCATCGCAAGTATACAAACGTACATGCATATTAAAAGCAGAGGCCTCCGCAAGGAGAGCAGAATATACGTAAACTGCAAAACCTCACAGGACAAGCAAGCTTAGTAGCGTTAAAATTGTGTAGCCCTTCCTGTTTTTGACCTTGTTCATACTACGAAGTGCGAAGTGCCTTCATTGAGTTGCTAAGATGCGAGCGAAATCCTCAAAGTCATTTAGAGAGAAGAATGTTCTGGTCTTTCGTTTACGTTGGGCAGAGCAATTCACTGGAAACACGTGTATGCGCGTTTCTATAGTAACCCATTTAAATGTCCCAAAAGGCTCGCACGCAATTAAACTTTAGCACCCAAAGCATTCCTTAAGCCAAACGCACATAAATGAGAATAAGCTGTTGTGGCATTCTTGAAAGACAGCCAGATCAATAATACTAACTACACTTCATTGCTGAGCAGAACGGTACTTACTCAAACCGTCTGCCAAATTGAGTTTGCCAGCTAACTTAAGTAGGCGGGCTCTCGTTTTTCGAATTTTCAACGTCTCTTGTAAGGCAGTATCTTGGCTAATCGGCAGTGATAACTTGAGCTCGCCATGAAAAAGTTTGCGCACATTAAAAGAGCGAAGAAAAGTGAAGCATTTATCGTCTACACGTTCGGCATTCCACATGTTTCGTACAACTGGACGCTGGTGTGTCCATGTTTCCGATACGTTCACACTGTCAATGTCGCTTATCAACGACTGAGAGTGGACACTGACAATTTGCGTACAGCTGATGGACAACTCGTTGGCTTGACTTCGATTGTAACGTTCAGGGTGGATGCGGATTCCAAACAGAAAGTTTTGAAGGCGTACCATGAGTATTCGATTGCGGTAAGACGGATGATGGATAAGATGATTCAGTTTATACGCATACTGGTATATATATACATATATATA
>QQSS02200805.1:0-12159 GCA_003687565.2 Craspedacusta sowerbii
AAAAGGCGAAAATGTCAATTATTTCAATTAGGTGAAGGGCGATCAAGGAGTTGTCAGAAACTAATAAAATTTTGCATAATTATTACTGTGGACATTTGGCTTATTTTGAATATACTAGCTTTTAAAAATTTAAAACTTTATTTTTTCACTTCACCCTATGTATCTTCATGCTACCAAAAGAAATCGTGAGGCGAAAGTAAGCTAGTTTACTAGGAGGCTTAAACAGAACAAGATCGGTTTTCTGAGCATTTGAAGAAAGACGGTTAGCGCAGAGCCAGTCGAAAAGATTCTCTACGTCTTTTGTTAATGTTTTTCATGAATGACATAGCAGGATGTTAGTGTCGTCGGCAAAGTGTCGAGATATCGAATTGGTTAGGCAATGTCATAGGTCGTTTATGTACAGCAAGAACAGGAAGGGTCCAAGCACAGAGCCTTGTGGAACAGCATACTCTACCTCATCGGTTGCAGAATCAGTCGAGTCAATCGTCAGGAACTGTTTTCGGTCTTTTAGGATGGAAGCAAACCAGTCGTTTACACGACCTCGAATTCCATAATGTTCAAAAGATAGATGGATAGATAGCTAGATAGAAAGAGCGATAGGCAGGTGGATGGATAGGTAATGGATGGGTAGGTAGGTAGATAGATAGATGGATGGTTAGATAGGTAGATAGGTAGATAGACAGATAGATGGATAGATCGATAAATGGACCAATAGAAAGGTAGATCGATTGATAGGTAGGTAAAGAGGTAACCAAGTAGATAAGCATATTTTATTTTGATAGTTTAGAGTCAGGGCAACAGATACGCAATTGCGTTGTTATTTTGGAGATATCTTGTTAAAAAGGTTTTCCCGCCTCGCTCACAGCGACTGTTTATATAGCGTTTTTGTCGCGTTTGTTTGACTCAGGGATTGGGTGTTGGAATTTAGAGTAAGGGCCTACAGTATTGGTAGAATAAAAAGACACGAACCAAAAGATAAGTTTTCCTGCATTGTTTTAGAGCTTACGTACGCGAGTGGAGCAAAACCGTCTCATATAGTATAAATTCGAGAACCGCCCGTCACGAAGTAGGCCTTCCTGATCGCACAGTTGGACTTCCTACCCGTTTTCCGTTGAATACCAAAGTGCGCGATCTGATTGGCTAAAGCTATTTGCGTGAATATTTGTTTTGAGTCTCTGCGTTCAACTGGCTCATGTAGCCTAGAATACCAGCTGCTCCATGGTCTCCGATGAGGAAACCGTGGGGTAGAAATTGAACAATTTTTTCCGAAAACTGGCTCAAATTACAAGTTTATCTTTGAGTATAAGGCTTGTTTGTTGTGAAATGTGCCACCGTGAAGGCAATTGTTATTCAGGTAGATGGGGTTTAAAATATTAATTCCACAACATTTGAATACATTTAAAAGCACATTTGAAAGTGCGCTACCCATCGACAGTGAGTGCCGATCCACCTAGCTTATCTGAGCTCATTCCCCGTGCAAAAAGAGATAACAATAACCTACGTGAAACAAAGACACTTATTTCTGACTTGCTGCAGGATCTCACATGGTCCAAGATCAGCAAAGCAGAGGAACCAAACCCCACTAGTAGTAACTACTACAATCTCTAACTAATCCAGTTTTATTGCAGTAGCGCGAAAGAAAGTGTGTGCAAATGTTCGCAGTGTGCGAAATCGTGCCCACCGATTGCGTAAAACGACAATTCTTTATTATTTGTATGAATAAACAATGCGCCTTTGCATGCAAAATATTTATAACTGAGCATACTCTTGTTGGGTCACGGCTCGATTGCATTCGTTAATGTATAAGCAAAGTCCGTCCTAGTTGAGTTGGGCAAGTTCCAGTTAGTGTTATTTATGCATAGAAGAAGGCTGCATTCTGTAGTATTTGTAGAAATAGAAGAACGCACTATCAACAACAACAACAAAGCCAGAAAGCCCGAAAACGGTAGAAGCGGAGACGTCAAAGAAGAGTGAAGGATATATATAAGTGTATATAAAAGATACGTTATCGTTGAAAGCCAGTTGGCTTCTCATGTCATGGAGGACATGCTACCTTCGGTGCACGATCTTAGTCTTTTGGGTGCCTTGGTGCATCAAAGGTTGCTTGGCAAGGAAGTTTGGGTAACCAATCCCTCTAGATAGGCTGCGCAAGTCTGTGTGTGTGTGTGTGTGTGTGTGTGTGTGTGTGTGTGTGTGTGTGTGTGTGTGTGTGTGTGTGTGTGTGTGTGGTTGTCTGTGTCTGTGTGTTAGCGAGAATTAGAGAGGGTACATTATAGTTATAACACTTGGTAAAAGAACGCATAGGCGATCACTGTCTCTTTGTTGATGTCAGTTCATGACAGAATTATTCGACGAGTCAAATTAATCAGGTGACACAAGCGTTTAGAAACAGTTGAAACAGCCAAGATCGCAGCTTTAAGACTGAAATAAATAGACTCACTTTTTTACAGTTAGGGTAATTTTAACGTTTCATCAAAAGACACATCAATTAAGACACCAACGAAATGTGGATAGTAAACTCAACCACAAAACTAAAAATAAAAAACATCATCAATAATCTCTACGCATTCAAACCATAATTAGCATTAGTTTTACTTAAGTTTAGGAGAGGTTAGTTAAATACTAAACAAGGTTGCCTATGCTATAACCTCTTTTTTGAAATTAGTAGAGACCAGCAGCTTTAGTTCGGACGGCGTGCTTACGAGGGAAACGCACCCGTTGGAGTTTCACCAACATAACTCAAGCCCTTGATATACGGAGAGTTACATGAAAACATGGGTCATCTAGGTCATGAAAGGGTATATCAGCTAGCTCGTGACCGGGTATTTTGGGCCTAAAACAGAGAAAGCCAAATGTCACCCATACGGCAACACTTGGGTGATTTGTCACTTTGTTCCCAATCGAACTAATATGTGTAGACTTTCTCCATCTGGACAACTGTTCTGGGGGCTATGAGTATGTTCTTGTTATACCTGACCACTTTATACGGTTTAGCCAGGACTACCCAACGAAAAATAAGTCATCAAAGAGTGCAGCCAATATCATAGTTAATAACTTCATCGGCCGGTCTGAAATACCTACTAGGATCCTTCACGACCAGGGTAAAGAATGGGAAAATAAAATATTGAGCAGCTCGAGCTACACAGCGGCCTCATTCTATTGGAATCGGCCAGTGTGAACGGATGAATCGGACCCTTCTTGCTATTCTGAAAACCCTTCTCGAAGCATGGAGATCATAATGGAAAGACCACGTAAATAAGCTGATTTTAGCATACAACTGCACCGCAAATAGTGTAACGGTTTATTCTCCCTACTTCCTGCTTTTCGGTCGCCATCCCCGCCTGCGTATCGACGCTATCTTAACTCATTCAGAACTACCAGTAAGCAATCAAGCAGACTACAGAAAGCATTGGAAACACAGTATGGAGGACGCAAAAAGTTGTAGCGCAGATAACAGCAGTATAAAAAGCAAATGATAAGAAAAGGCATGATCAGGAACCTTGCCTCGGGAAACTGTGTGTTGGTGACCGATTTCTCGTCAACAGTCGAAGTGAAAGAGGAGGTTCTGGCGAGTTAAGGTCATTCTGGGAGAAGGATATTGATGTCGTAAGTCAATTCCGAGACTCGGATGGTCTCCCGTATGCCCATCTTGACTTAAAATCAATTTCTCTATTTTTTCCCAGTTGCCAGTTTAACCTCGGCATTTGGTCATACACTAAGTCGACTTTACAAACACACCCGCAAAAAAATCGCTCATGGTTTTTTGACAAATGGTGCCTGAAAGTAACGAGCAAATAAATTTGCGATGACTTGGCGCCAAAAACACAATGGTTATAGCGCACTTAAATCATGTTAAACGCGTGACTTTCAAGCAACTTATGAAGATCAGAATCTTTCAGCAAAACGAGTCTAATCTCTGAATTTCTCTGCGCCTCGTCTCTATCATTGCAATCTGCAATGCCTATTGCGTCAATTGACCAAAACTTCTCTAAATTGCAGACATTAACATCGCTTTTAAAGGGTTTCTTGTCAAGTACATCAGTTGGAGTAACCATTACACTACGCGATTTCCAACCTAGTTAACTTTCCCGCTTGATGAGACCTGCCTCAGTACTTCTAGCACCACCTAAAGTCCCATATAAATCCACATCTACTTGCACACCTTCGCAATCAGTCAGAAACGCTGCTTCAGCAGGTTCGACTACTAAACCTACTCCAGACAGATGCTCAATTTTGGCCTTACAATAAATGACATGGCCCTTGATCGGGGGCGGGGAACTTTGGTTCACACTTCAAGCATCGACAATAAATTTAGTTTCGCCCAATTCTCTGAACTTGACATCAATCGAATCACAGCCGGTGACTACTTCTGTACGACCATCCAATGCTTCGGTGGCCATAGACCTGCTGGAACTTGCTTGTTCCTGACTACTATGTTTCAAGGCTATGGCTAAGGCTCTAAGGCTAAGGATTTTCCGTATCTGATGTTTGTTTGGACGAATTGTGGAATATTCTGTTGTATCTTCATCGCGAGCGTGATAGTGAGATTAACAAAAACACACTTCTTGCAACTATCAAGTTCATCGTTGATACCAAGAGATTCTAATAACATATCGTTGAGTGCTAGTCTTCTGTCGGCGTTAGTTAGGTTTTGACTTGTGTTGATATTATTTACTTATTGCTTGTCCTGTGCGGAGTTGCAGTCTGTTTACTTCTGCTCTCTTCATGGGGGTTCTGTTTTTAATTTTAATTTTTGATATAGTCTTTTTGGTTAGGTATGGTGTTTGTTGTATCATTAGTTTAATCGCGAACGTTTGTATCATTATACGCATAAAGAAAAAAGGCTAAGGCTAAATGTCTCACAAGAGGAGGCACGCCGAGCTGGGTGCGATTTTGATTGTTCACCGTTCTATTGATTCTCACCGTTCTCTTAATAAAGATTGACGGAGCTGGTGAGCTACCGATTGAAACCTCCTGTTCTGGTAGACGTGATTGGTAATTAGGCGTAGGAAAACCGCACTTGGCGTGGGAAAACCGCATTGCGGTGGTTACCATTAAACATCAAGCGCTTTTGCGAAAATTTCTTAGCGATGTTGGTACTCTTGGGTCCCGAAAGGTAAGTGAGGTAGATTAAAAGAAAAGTTAATAAAATATGATAACCCAGTTGGTCGGATAAAAAGTGGTAACTTAAAATTTGAGTTTATAATTATAGATTGAGACGAATATAAGACGTTTAGAATATAATAACTTGAAGGTTCTTAAACTCTTTGTAACGGTAGGGATGTCTTACGCTTAAAAATAATAGCTTACACTACTCCTGCCCACCATAGTTACTTGTGAACCTTTTACTCTTTAAAAATATTTTATTTTTTTAGGAAAGGTAGGTCGGGGCCGTTCAAGTGTAAGCGCCGTCAAACAGTAAATCTAGACCATAAACAGAGTAAAGCACATTTGGAAGCAAGCATATTTCGTAAATACCATTAGAATTTAACGGCAACCTTAGCTTCCCGGTTGGATTATAGGACACGCTACCTGGTTTGCGTGTCTGAGTGAACGAGACTGATCGAGTCTAACCTAAATGTAAATCGGTTATAGTAGTAATGCGCTAAGAAAAAACTGGTAATTCTTGAAATCGAACCTATTGACAAGAGCCAGTTTGTGATCTATGTTCATCCTAGATCAATCGATGGCACTGCTTTCCATATTCATTCGAAGCTAGGATCAAAAATTTTTGACCTTTCTTTGTGGGCGGTATCCTGCTATCATTAAGCTAGCCCCATATCCCTACATAGAAATAATTTTGACATTTTGTTTTGCGCCAAATTGAATGGCTACATGAATTTATTAAGAGTGCTAGAAGGTGAGCCGTCGTTTTTTAAACCCTTCTGGAAGCGCCGGTTAATCAATACCCTCCGTTTTCTGAGCTTCTGAAGTGCTTCCATTGGTGCTTAAAACACACCTCAATTAGTCAAGAATGCCAGACGGAAATAAGACTTTACCTTGCATGAATAGTCCAAACACTTAGTAAATAATATTTAAATGGGGTTGCACAGAGTTGGGAAAGTTTGTTTTGAATATCTCTTTAGGATATCAATATGAAGCACTAACAAACTTGTAATCACATGTTAAGTGACAATACGACATTTATATTGTTCATAAAAGCAAACCATTGGGTACAACATGGGAAATGGCCTTCATAGCTGCGAAGAAGTTGTTCCCCTGGACACATGCATAATGCAACTCTACATCTATAAGGCGAGCACACCAAAAACATGCTAAATTTATCGTGCACAATTCTTCTCTTTAAGACTTTCAGAACTGCACTCATAAACATGAAAAAGTTACTCCACTCCACTCAAGGTTATGTACATCTTCCATAGCCATAGTGTGCTTCCTTTACAAATTGGACTAACATGCAGGACGAACTAGTCGTTTTATTTTTTGTAGTATTAACTCTTTCTTGGTCATTATAACAACATGCCTGATTAACTTTCTCCACAAAAATAACATACTTAACACACAAAGTAACTGTGGGGTAACAATCATAACAGCAGTAAATTAGCAGTTGCAATTTTAGAAAATTAAAATAATATGCTACTCATGTACTTTGTCGTTTAAAAACAAGTATTGCTGGTGAAAACTGATGTACCTTTTAAGACGCTAAACCCCTTGTTGCACCAGAAGTTTTTTTTTTAGGTGATTTGACTTTCAGTCTCATTGTTGCGTCAGCGTGTGGCAGGCTTCATGTAGCAATATTCACCAGAAATGGCAATCAAAAACCTTTAGAACCCTTTGTGGCTAAGAAATATGCACTATTTAAAGAAAAACTGAAGCCTATATTTTACTCAATAGTTAAGTAATTTTTTGTGCTCGTTCTTGGCTGTTCCCAGTTTGATCGAAGGCCCTTACGAAAATTAGAACATGACATTTTCTGCACTCTGAGTCATCAATTGCGAAAAGTTTTCAAAATCCCCAAACAGAAATCAGCTCAATCATGGAATATTAACATTTAATTTTTTACAAATTGCTACATCAATTACGTCAACTTAGGTCTTGAAACTAGATTGCCATCAAACGTTTTTGAAAGATCAGGTGCTGCTATGCTGATGCTGCTCTTAAATTTTCTAGTATGTCCTACAATTGTGACTTAACATAACAATTGATCACAAGGCTACAAACCTGATTACGTCTTTCACACTGTGGCTGCTTTGCCAATGAACAACTTTTCCGAGAAGCATACTAAGATATTGCAGGCCAGAAATGTCTACCAACAATATCCTGGTATTCTACAAGAATGATTTGCTTCGAATTTCCAAATCGTGTACGTGGCAGTTAAACGTTGCTGTCAAACTGTGCTCGTTTGCGATAGGAGAAGGAAAGCTCGACTTCTTTTTTGGTCACGTGACAAGATGATGTCTAGTACCCCATCCCCCTCACCCCAACCACCAAGTGTTGAAAGGAATCCTATTAAGGGAGGCGGAAAAATCATATTTTCGTGGCAGCAACGGACAGCCATGGCGATGAATCTTGCCAGATATTTTACTGGATATTGATCAAGCTACCTTATGTGACTCACCCGCCCTTTCATAATTCGATTATAGAAACGCTTCAAACATAGAAGTCTCACGCCAGACTTTATTGTGCTACACATCGCGAATGTTGCTTAATTAGTCACGAAGGTTGCTTAATTAGTCACGAAGGTTGCTTAATTAGTCACGAAGGTTATCCGGTCGGACTCCGAGAATTAGCCCTGGGATTCACTCGGAACATTCCAGGTACACACGAGATTCTCCAAATTTACCTGCAACGGTGTTTAATATGAGTTTGAAAATTTCAAATGAGTCTAGAACAAGTTTTATAAGTATTGACACTTATTTCTAATAAACAAGATCAAAATAAGATGCTCATCATACTTCATGCCCATGAATAATTAAAACGACAAGCAAGCAGCCAGAAAGACCTATTCACACTCAGTGTGCAACGGGAACCAAGACCAAATTTAGATACAGGAAAAAGCAACTAAAATTTCAACACAACCATATGATCACGAACCCCTACGTAGATAACAACTATGAAAAGAATTAGCTACTCAAGTTAACTTTGCTAAATAAGCAAACAACTGGTCTTTCGCAGACGATCAAAATATTGCTTCCAGCTTCTTATAGTTTCAGGTGCTTTCTGTTATTGGATGATATGCCTACCAAGTCCTGCATATTTCAAGATCGTATCAGATTAGTTGCAATAGCACAATCCATGTTCTTGCTTTTATTAGTTACCACAGTCCTCAGCAATGCTAGAGGGGTGATTCCGAGGAAATCTTTGCCATGATTTTATTCAAAAATCGTCGCCATCATTACCTTACGTTGTCAGCATCGTTGGCGCGAAGCGCCGCCAGTGAAGAACAAAGTGTTACGTGTACCAGAAGCACGGTTTTTTTCAATCACAAGTTTTGCGGCGTGAATAATCAGAGACGGCGGATTTTTCTATTGCAACTAATCTGGTACGATCTGGAAATATGCCTCCCGCCACAGATTTAATTTACCGAAGTTACAACTGCCTAAGTTTGATGGTAATCCTTTGCAGTGGCTCTCCTTTATCGACCAATATCAAGCCGCTGTTGACAGCGATCTCAGTCTTGCCCCCGTCGAAAAACTGCAATACTTAATCGCCCTTCTCACAGGTGACGCAGCGCAACTTGTTGACGGTCTTCTTATTTCCAACAACAACTACGCACATGCTATGCAACTGCTGAGAAACAGATACGGAAACCCAGATACACTTATAAGCACATATATCAACACCATAATAAATTTACCGCCTCCTGCAAATGACGCAGACAGCCTGCGCGACTTTCATGACAAACTTGAAGCCCTTATTTGATGTCTTTCCAGCTTAGGCGAAGTCACCGCTGTGAATAGCACAATGCTCGAATCTATCGCAAAACAGAAACTTCCCCACGAAATTCAAGCACAAATGTACCGCGATTGCAGCAACGGCACGTGGAATATCGCACAACTCATGCAAGCACTAATGAAGGAAATAAACGCGAAAAAGCTGCGGAAACATTAACAACCCATTACAAAGGTACAAAGCAGCAAGCTACGCAAGTGCGAATTTTTTAATTAACGCCCGTCAACGCCCACGTCCAAGACCAACCGATCAACCAAAATCAACGCCTAAATGCGTTTACTGCTCGCAAAGCTATCTCAGCGCAAAATGCACGACAGCTACTGATGTAACAGAAAGAAAAGAAATTCTTAAGCAAGAGAGGCGCTGCTTCAACTGCCTATACAACTCGCACGCTATCAAAAACTGTGCATCAAAGTTTCCATGCCGCAACTGCCCGGGAAAACCTCATACATCGATTTGCTTACTACACAGCGCTCATCCGTCTACATCACAGCACGATCCAACGCCGAAGCAGAACGACACACGTTACAGTGACGCCAACATCAGGCCCAAAACTGCAACAGCAACAAATCCGGAACACGAAAGCACGCGTTAACATTCTGTCTGACGAAGGCTCACAACGAACATTCATTACCACTGCAACATCCCAACGATTAAACGTCCACCTACCATCGTGTTCAACTGAAACTATAAACCTATCAACATTTGGTGAGAATGTGTCAAGGCCCACCAAGAACTCAGTCATGCCACTCCAACTTTTGACAATCAAGATCACGTAAACTTGTCTGCTATAGTCGTGCCCAGCTTAGCTGCTCCAATTAGCAACAACGTGCCACAAGTGCAAGCTCATCATGACCACCTAAAATATCTCCCACTTGCAACGCAACCACACTCAGATAGTATTTACATTGATGTACTTATAGGAGCTGATTTTCTTTCGTCCATAGTCAACAATGAAATCACTAGAGGACCAGGCCCCACAGCAGTAGCATCGAAAGTTGGATACTTATTGTCAGGACCCGCAAACATCCCCGCACTTTCCAAGAACGACACAAGCACGCTGACAGCAACTTGTTTAAAAGTATTCGTAGACAAACAAACAGACCTTAAAGAATTATCAAAGACTACTGGGACCTTGAAACCATTGGCATTAGAGACAACCCAAAAGAAACTTGCTTCAACTATGAGACCTTCTACAATGAAAAACTACAACGAAACGAACGACGGGAAATATACAGCTTGCCTACCATGGAAGACTGAGCACGAGCCCCTGCCTACGAATCTTGCAATTGCGCAAAAACGAACGCGCTCCATGGTTCGACGCCTCGATAACCAGACAATTCAACTACACGACAGCCTTATTCAAGACCAGATACAGAAAGAGCTCATTACCACACGTACACGTACCTAACGACGACCGAACGGAGGGACACTACATACCCCATCACAGCGTTACAAAGAACAGCTCAACTACTCCTATCCGATCAGTTAATGATTGCATCTACTCCGCACGCAACGCCCCCAGCTTGAATAGTCTCGAACAAGGCATTACTCTTGATAACGATTTAGGAGCAATTCTTCTTCGCTTTCGCATACATTCCGTAGCATTTGCTAGCGACATCGAGAAAGCATTCCGGAATATACGCCTTCAAGAATGTGAGCAAAAGTTTAACAAATTCCTCTGGCTAACCGACGCCTCTAATCCAGAAATCGAGTTCCAGACGTACAGACTTAAGTCAGTCCTTTTCGGAGCAACAAGTTCGCCATTTATGCTGAATGCAGTCGTGCGGAAACATCTTGACAAACATCCGAGCGCGGTGGCACCAGACGTACAAGAAAACCTGTACGTCGACAACCTACTCAGCTGCGTTTCAATTAGTCAAGGCTCATCAAAGGCAATCGAGTACTACAATCAAGCCACGGTACTTATGCGCAATCAACAATCGACCCTTACCATTCGTCTCAAACGATGCCGACGAACCAGCCGCCTTAAGCCCTTAACACCTACTGCAAGGAAGGTCAGTTACAACAACTCCTGATTACTGCGACGTAACCTAAGAGGAAAAAGACGATCCTTCCTTTGCAGTCACCCCAACAACTACAAGACAGCGTCTCCAGCGTTTGCAAGAAATTACGTCAGAGTTTTGGACAAGTTGTTCGCAAGAGTATTTGCCGCTTTTAAGAGAGCAACACCAGCAACCCTCACCAAGAGGTAAAACCAGCGAAAATAAAATAAAAGTTGGGGACATTGCACTCATTCATTCTGACGTCGACAAGCGCATCCGTTAGGCAAAGTTGTACAAATTTACAGTAGCTCGGACGGGATCATACGCTCTGTAAAGCTTAAAACGAAGTACGGTATTACAATCAGACCGATTGCCAAGCTATGCCCACTGGAGCTGTTCGCAACTGAGAAAGAAGAGTCATCGCCACCTACAGACACACGAGCCCAGGAACGCGTGCGACCAACCAGAGATGCCGCCAGCAAGGCTCTAACAACATTATTCGACCAAATGTATCAGTGACATTTTTGAGTATTTATTTATGCAATATATTTGTCAAGATTCTACAGACGATTTCGCCCGCCGGGAGTGTCATGGCTAGCATGATGCAAGACCAATAATTAGTACAGCGTGGACGGTAACTGTTGGGTACACTAATGGCCACGATGCTCATCATATGTTATGTAAAAATGTTCATATTGGCCTGGCATGTACATACCTGACGTCACATAATTTGTACAGTGAGGACTCAGCCCATGCTGCGATCAATATTTGTAAATAATGGCTCATTATTTGTACATTTGTATATATTGCGGGTGGTTAGTAAAGGTTGAATTCAGCTTTTCATAAAATAAAGAACAAGTCGCAATGCGAGCCGAGGTGCACTCTACGCTTCGTTTCAATCGAACTTGGTAAGTTCACACAACGCAAAAGAAATAGTATCACAACCAGAACGACTTTATGAATTGCTAAGTAGCAATCACAGAAAAATGTTTTCATTAGCTCACGGAAGTCGAAGTGAACTGGTGAGAATTGAACGACTTTATGAATTGCTAACAAGTTTTGCGATTCCGAGTGTGACGAGAGGTTTTGACTGGTGTGACGATAGCCGCGTAGATAAATGCTCACTGCTTTTATCAACCGAATATATTTGTTTCTAACCACCACCTTAAAACTATAAGTACAAAGGTTATATCATGCAAATAAACATCAATGAACAGGCACGCAGTAGGACATCATGTATACA
>QQSS02200816.1:0-12158 GCA_003687565.2 Craspedacusta sowerbii
ATTACGGTACAGTGACTTATCTACGGCAGTAAGTCAAATACAAGATGGCCACCGCTCCTTGTTGATTGGTTGTGCCGTTGCTGCTTGCTGATTGGTTTTATGCAAATTAGTGGTCCGCAACTATGGTAGGAAAAAAAATCACGCAGGCGGCCCACCTGTTGTCCTCTTTTGCCCTAAGCAAGTTGCTAGGTAAAGAACGATTACACATGTAATTGTAATAAAATGAGGTCACTCGCCAACTTTTCAGTAGTACCAACAAGCCCCATTGGATCCGCCTCAGGGACGTCTGGTGCGTAATTAAAATATTATCCGTCTTCGAGGATGTTTTGTTAAAAATTTAAGGGGTGTACATGATGAAAGTAACGCACATAACCTGGCGCTGGGAATAAATTAGCCAGCTCTAGGCTGCGGACATGCCGAATGCGATAATCAAGAAGCAGTTCTAAACATGATCCATGTAAATTCTTGGCCACGCAATTCCCAGCATGCGCGCTATATATCTTCAGGCTGCTACAACAGCATGGGGTCTCTCAGTTCTCCAAAGCAGTTTGACTACAGCTTCTAGTTTTGCTGTACATGGTAGATTTATTAAAAGGGTTCGAAGAACTTACACAAGACCGTCGTAAATGTCACGACAAAGCATGACGGAATGACAACCTGACACTGGATAACGTATTTATCTACGCGGGAACCCACGTTTCGAATTGGAACAAAACCTAAATGAAGGGGCAATGTATTGGAAACAAAGTCACAATATACATTTTCGTGCGGAACTTTGGGAGAAAAGTACGCACATGAGAATAATCCAAAAGTCAGGTGCACGTTTCTCTCCAAAGTGGTATTCTGCCGCACCACCTCCACCTTTCATAAAACAAAGTATGTTGCTGATACATTCAACGATTTCTTTGCATCTGTATGCTAATCATTAAGCTCTGAAATTCCTAATTCACTTCAAAGTTATAGAGAGTAAGGGTCTGCGTCTCGAAACTACTTGTATTTCGAGAAGTTTCGAGACGAGAAGGACATCGGTCTCGATTCAAGCGAGACGAGAAAATAGAGAGCACGTGCCTTGTCGTATAAGCGATAGATTATTTCGAGAACCAATTGAACCACAACACGTCCTGACGAGTATGAGTTCGCTTAATCCTTATCTTCAAATTCTCGACAAATCTAAGTTTTTTATAATGAACTTTAAGTTGGCCTCCGTATAGTGCTCTCAACATAGCTTGCTCAATATGTCTACTCAAGATATTGCAAGATATAATTGTGCGAGATATAATAAATAAGCTATTGCACTATTCTTAGACCTGGAAAGAGCATTTGATGCAGTAAACCAGGTTATATTTATAAGTTAACTAGAACGATGTTGTAATGGAGTCGCCTTAAACTTGTTGACGTCAGACCTGTTGGCGCAAGCAATACGTAGCTTTGAAAATCGTTAAGTAATAAGATTGCATTGGTGAGGTGAAGATGTTATCAGCTTTCTCCACGTTTATCCTTGTAAGTATCCGGGCCTTGTAAATCGCGGAAACCAATGATACCACCCGCTGACCGAATCCACATGGATCATAGTCACGTTGCCACAAGGAGATCCAACCACACCACCAACCTCCAAGGTTCCGCGAATCCTTCAACTCAATGTCGAAATACTAGGAATAGCCATCTGCAGCAAAGCGTGCCATTATCAGCAGTTTCGCCGACTGGCACTGCATCCATGTAGTGGGTCTAGAGAAGACAAATTACCGCTGACAAGTTCAGCCTCTTCACGCTGACTGGCTTTGATCTCATCGGCTATCGTCTTCATGCCAAGCATTGAATAAAAAACATGTTATGTTAAAAAAAGGCCCCACCGATGCTTCATCGGAGTGGTCGACAGATCACTGCGATGCCATGGAGGTCCGCAGCTCCGCCATACCAAATGTAGACAAACCACCTGGTGAAATATGGGGCATGCCCACTATTCTTACCCTCTCACTCGCCAAACCATCTACATTGGAGACTTTAACAGCCATCTTTCAGATTAGGTTTATGACAGCGAAGACGAAAATGGCTCAAAACTCTCTAAATTTGCGACGGGCTCATGTTTACTGCGCCAACGTGCAAGGAACGTTTTAGTCGGCACGATGTAGATGGGATTTTTCAACAGATCTGTGCTGGGTTTCGTCGCTAAACAGCAAGATTCTCCCTGCAAGCCGCACAGTCATGGACGACTTTCGTCAAAGCCAACACAGGCCAACTATCATCCACGTCAGTCTCACCATCCAAATTGTTTATAGCACTGGCAAAAGTAGATGATATTTCCGTTAGACTGATTGGCCGAAGCTCTAGTCTTTAAGTGAAAAATCCACTCCGCTCATTCTTCGACGTAACATCAAAGTTGGTGACGCCTAGACGCTATTCTCCAAGGAGTTTTTTAAGGCCTACTTATCGATCCCCGTTGATGGATGATGTATGGACGATGAAGTCACATTCTGTGTCACATTCTAGTTGGAAATCCGCGTTCTGACTCTGATGCTTTTTCTTAAATCGCTTTCACAGCTCGAGTGCTCAATAGAGTCTGAAGCCGATTCTTAATCGTAGCATTACTGAGTCAGAACTCTTAAGATGATTTCCTTTTTATAACTAAAGGTGAGTGCATGGGATTGGAAGGTACTTTTTAACGCGTTTATTAAGATAATAAAATGTTGTTGTTGTTGTTGAAGTCAGTGCAATGCTAAGGGAATTTTAGATGTCAGGGTAACCCGGATATTGGGGATCACCTCGCTGAGTCATTAGATGCTGCGCCAAAAGCCTGATGCCTTGAATGCATACACCAGATGAATTTAAACCACTCGAGTCGAATGAGCTGATCTCCGAAAGCACCATCTGATAAAGAATTCAAAAGGCAGACACACGATAGTTGATATGAAAAATCCCTAGCTAGACCTTATCTCTGCCACGGAGATTCAGGTGACAAAGTTCATCCGGAATTCTGGACGCATCTGGGTCCAGTAGCGACTTCTTGGCTTGCCTCCCAAGAACAACGGATAACAAAAACAAGGGCGATACGAAAGTAATTGCACTACAGAAGCCTGGTAATGACCCCCATCTTGCCACCAGCTTTCGACTCATCTTGCTATACAGTGTGTGCTGCAAACTGCTCGCGCGAGCAATCCTCCACATAATCAACCTATATGCGGCTACACTACATAGCGAACGACAGGTAGGTTTTCGTCTAGATAGGAACACCTGCGTCCAACCCACCGCACTAGCCACCTTAATTGAAAACGGATTTCTGAGGAATCTGTTCAATATGTGCATCAATCAAGGCGTTCTTAACTACGCGTAGTAAAGTACGCCTTGGCATCAATCGCCTCCACATGACTCTTTGTAGGAGGTTTTCCTATACCGAAGATATTTTTTGAGTAACGCAAGCAGCTCTCTTTGAGGGCAAGTAACGAGCTCTTTAGTTGAGAGGCTCAACCAACACCATCTGCGCATCTGGCGAAACTCCAGGCTGCCATAATATGTTTCCATCGGAAATATCATTCGCTTTGCCAGTTTGAACAGAACTTGTGATGAGATGTGATGCGAATAGGGTTCGTTGCGAGATAGAACTATTGCGACTTGATAACTAGAACTTGTACTCTAACTTGAACTCTTACTCTGATAAATAAATCATAAGGTTGCTATATGTACAAAAACGTAACTGTAATCTAATAGACGGCTAGAGGTCGCTTAATCGTGGATGATCCTTTCACTATCTGATATCCACGCAGAATGTAGTAAACAACTCTTTAAAAAAAAATGTGATTATAAGTTAGGTATGTCTAGTACCGCTACAAATATGAAGATTATCTATTGCACAAGCCACACGAAAACGATAGCTAATGCAAAACAACTTGATAAGAAACACGATTTACAGAGTAAACATGTTTGCTGTTCAAAACATGTCCTTTCATGACCTGCCTGTCATGACACACCCGACTGGCGGGATGGTCCGTAAATCTTGACAAGTTTGTTGCTTGCTTGTGGCGAGGTGAGTTGCAACGGATACCAAGTCAGGTGGTGGTCGGCAAGGCAAATATATGAATCGCTTCACCTGCGCTTCTTTGTAGAAGTATCGACGCTGAACATCTCGCATCCAGTGCTCTTCGTCGAGGATGCCCTCCGCAACTGCATGTTTTGTTTGGTGTGCACGAATCCTTACCATAAACCGCTTGTTCTATGCTGACGGTAAAGAGGCTAGGCACGATAATCCGTTACTGTTAATTATAACACCCAGCCCTATTGCATCAGTTGAAAAGCTGACAGGGTTCGAGTTGACCCCGAGGGTGTTTGCATGACTGAGCTAATTTGCTGGTGGTCTGAGACAGTTGTGAGAGTTAGGTGTGTGCTCTCGGTAAATATTTCGCAGGATAGTGACGAGTCGCATTGCAAGAGTGTGGTCTTCTGAAGTTCTTCACTGTTTGGAGACTCGTTGTGAGCAGGCGGTTTGGCGTCCTGGACATCTTCGCGACATTCCGTGCTTTGGAGATCACCTCCCTTCGTGTCTACTTCGTTAGTTTGTGTGCTTGCGTCAACGGAGACTTCGAAGTATGCGGCTGTCATTGTGGTCGTGGCGTTGGGCGTGGTGAGATTGGCGTTTCCAGCATCGGCATTGTCTGTCTGTATTGTAGTTGCCGGTGTTAAAGCAGTACTATATAATAACGAAATCAGACGTATTTCTGAACGTTCATGTTGAATCTTGAGTTTACGGATAGTTTCATGTACCGTTCGTGCGAAAGGAAATGATTCTGCAAGAAGGCGATCCGGTTCTTCTTCATGGTCGTCCAGCAACAGGAAAATTTTGTCTTCGAGGTCATCGGAGGCTTTGAGGTTGTGCTCAAGTTTGCTGATGAGGTCCTGCATGTCTTTGAATGTGCTGGAATTTTCCTTTGTGATTACTTCTGCTTTGCAAATGAGATCGTTGGTTGCTTGTGTAAGAGTATTCAACATCTTCTTTTGCCCTTTATATGCGCTTGTCATCTTGGAATGAGGCTGGTTGGGTACCAGAAGCTAGTTGGACGGCAAGAAACTTTCACTGGTAAAGGCACCAAAAAAAGTTATGAGAGTGTGCGACTAGGGTTCGTTGCGAGATAGAACTATTGCGACTTGATAACTAGAACTTGTACTCTAACTTGAACTCTTGCTCTGATAAATAACTCATAAGCTTGCTATATGTACAAAAACGTAACTATAGTCTAATAGACGGCTAGAGTTGCTTAATCTTGGATGATCCTTACACTATCTGATATCCACGCAGAATGTAGTAAACAACTCTTTAAAAAAAAATGTGATTATAAGTTAGGTATGTCTAGTACCGCTACAAATATGAAGATTATCTATTGCACAAGCCACACGAAAACGATAGCTAATGCAAAACAACTCGATAAGAAACACGATTTACAGAGTAAACATGTTTGCTGTTCAAAACATGTCCTTTCATGACCTGCCTGTCATGACAGAACTCGCGTGGTTCTCGTAAAGAGCCGTGGCCCTTCTCAAATGGCCACTTCATGATAGGAGTGCATGGGATGTAAAATTCACAATATTAATGTCACAGGAAGTTAATTTTTAAGTATTATTCAAGACAAACTATCTATCTATACATACTCCGAGTTGGTTGAGATTGAAACGGGACGTTCTCGCGGGATAGTCTTCTGCCCCTGGCCACCAACCGGTCTTATAGTTTCGACACCGGTCTAGTTCCAGGTTGCTCGTGGAGGAGCTGTTGCACAACTAGTGATGGCGCTGAACACCGGGTAAGTGATTAAATGCAATTGTTCGTTCTTATTCATGTGATGCCAGCGTTGCTGCATATGAAATCAAACTTCGTTGCAAAATCAGCTGTATGGTTCGCCAAATGCGACGTATAAAGTCTAACTTCCGTTTTAATCGTCCTCGGCTTTGCCTCATTAACCACGAATGCTCCATGATATGCAACAACGAAACAACAACAACAACAACAACAAAAGAATTTATTGCCACTAGTCACACACATCCTTAAAAATACATATACATAGTCCAACAATGTTTAGTGAGAAGTGAAGGAGATCACTAAGTAGGCATTGCCTATTCTAGTAGTGACCCATGAAAACTACAAACTTCCCTTTAAATCATACTAGGCTTTCCCGCATTGTTATCCACAAATGCTAGATGATATGCAACAGCAAAAACAAGGAATTTTGTTCCACATACGTCCTACATATACATCATTTCACATAGATTTCGTGGAAAAGGTAATGAAATCACTAAGGCAGCATAGCATAGAGTAGTGAGACTGCCTGCACTTGGTGATTTTACATAGTCAGCTGTATTCTTATGCTTCTAACAATTCAAACTTGATTTAGTCCCTTAATGCTGAAATCCTGAACATATAAGTATCGTCAAGTTAGTGGCGTGAGCGTCCTACTAAGTTATTTCCATCGTCTTGGTTGAAGCGCTGATAACTTTTATTCTTTATGAATTTGGTTATGGTGTTTGTCATGAAGTTTGCTGTATTTTCTGCTGATGAAATGTTTTGAAGGGATGAACTATGACAGCCAATTCATACAGTAACTGTATTTAGGGTTTTGCTTTATAGTCAAGGTTCTCAGGCACTTGAGAAGATTTGTGCTAATTGAAATTGATAATGAAAGATTTGTTTCAGAGATTGAGAAGATTTGTGCTAATTGAAATTGATAATGAAAATGTTAGTTAGGTTCGAGTTGGATTTGCTCTTGGTTATGGCCCCTTAGTTCAGGTGAGTTTTTCCAGAAATATCATGAGCATTGCGGCAAATTAGTTTTAAATTACAGTAGGCAGTTTGTTGTCTACCTTATTTTTCCAAATTTTAGTAAGCTTGCTGGTCGTACTGCGTTTATTACTGGAGCTAGCCGTGGAATTGGCAAGGCTATTGCCTTGAAATTGGCCAAAGATGGTGCAAATGTTGTAGTGGCTGCCAAGACATCTGACCCCCACCCAAAGCTACCTGGGACTATACACGCAACGGCACAAGAAAGTAAGTGTTTTCACTTGCGAGTATGTGAATATTTTATTTGCATGAGATGTTTTGACTTTTTCATCATTTTTCTTATAGCAAAATCAGAAGATCAACAGCTCTCACCCTCCCCAATTTATTAGCAGCGAGTAAATTGTTTCTTACATAAGCTTACATAGAAAAAAAAAACAGGTTAAGCTAGAAATTGTAATTTGCGTGCTGCAGTATATTTTATAGTTTTTTTTTATTGAGCTTTTTATTCTCTGAGAAGCACTGATTACATTTTTAAAGGTAAGCGCGGGCAGTTCTAACAATCTAAAATACAGAATATGGCTTAGACAGAAAGAGTGTAGGTTCTTATGCAGAGAAATCAGATGAGTTGTCATGGTTTCTTATGATCTTAGAGCTGCATTTTAAAAATAATTGTAGAATGCCATCTTTTTCGAAGCTACCGGTAAAAAATCAAACTTGTAAACAAGTAGCAATGCAGCATTGACGTAACACTGCTCGATTTCAGCTTGAACAGCCCTTGGTAAGTACATTTTCTGATTCAATCAAGGTGGTGTAGTTATGATTTAGTAATGTAGCCTAATATTAGTACTGATGGATACTGGTATTTGGAAGTGGGAAACTTCCTGACTTGTCGCATTTTTGCCTGGTCACACAAAGTTTTCTTTTTCTGTCTGGAATGGAGCCAGCTCCCCTTTCTTGCACTCAGTTTTATACAATCCAATGTGAGCTTTCTGATTATGGTAGCTGTGTTGCAATTGTAGCTGTTTTTCTAAGTGATCTGGGTCGTGCTTTTGAGTTCAGAGTTAGTTTTCCTTCATTCAGTACTGTTATGTTTTAAATTATTAATGCTGGCAGTAAGACATTCATGGCTTAGCTCAGAAAGAATTTGCTAGTTTCCTTCATATATCCCCATACTGATGTTGCAGACCAGCAAATTAAGGTCAGGCTGAGAAAGTGCAATAGAGGAACTTAAATATTATTTACACAAGCATGATCAAAATTTTTAGGTGTTGCACGACCAGATCTTTCATATTCTATTATTGCGTAGTCTATTTCCATCCCAGGTTTATGAGCACTGTCAGATAGATTATTAAGCTTTTCAGTTTACCCTTTCTGGGTAGTTGTGCCACCATGGCCTTGAGCTTTCATAAAATCTGCTGCTCGATGTTAGGCCCTTTTCCCTGTTCCATGCCTAGAGAAATAAGAAGTGCTTGGCCACTATAGCATGCGATGTAGAATCCGAGAAATTTATCACAGTGAGGCTGTTTCAGAACAAGGGAATCTATTTGTATGCTCCAATCAAAGCCAACTTCCAGAATCAGGGAATACGACAGAACATGGGACTCAATGGTTAAAATGCTGACTGCGTTTTTCATGCTTCGCCTATATGGTGATCCGAAATTTGCAGAAAACAAGAGGCTACCCTAGTTGCAAGTGCCTTAGTGCTTTAGCTATTTTGGAAGTTATCTGGTGCTATTGCTGCGTAAATAAACATTAAATTGTTCTTTCTTATTTTTTAATTAAGAATGTCTCTATTTGATTTCTTGGCTTAACTCTGGCAAGGGGATGAGCTTTGAGCTAACTGGTAGCTTTTATTAATTTAAACATTTCGACGTACTATTATTATAGTTATTTTGAAAAATACTGAAGAGATGGCATCTCATAACCAGGCCTTGTCAATGCATTATTCCAATTGCTGACTTTCCAACATGGCTTGATGAACTTTTCTAGCTCCATTAAATACGGTGAACCAGTAATGTTTCTGAGTCGATAATGAAGTTGATTTTGTTGAAGGCTTTATAAAGCAGCAACATAGAAGAACGGCTGGTAAATGCGTTTCTTCTGGGCCATGCCCTGATTTCATCGTTACCACCATTATGCTGGATGCTCTTGTGGAGCAATCTTAGTTTAATTTTTGGCTTTTTTTTTGGTGGGATAGTTGGAAAAACGTCTGTTCCGTGTTATCATTATATGCATGTTTGGCTTGCGTTTCATGTTCATATTGCATTTTTTTCTTTTAGTTGAAGCAGCTGGTGGAAGGGCGCTGCCTTGCATTGTTGATCTTCAAGATGATAACTCTGTGATCAAGTCTGTAGAGTTAGCCGTTAAAACATTTGGAGGCATTGACATACTTGTTAACAATGCAAGTGCTACTATCCTTACTGGAACCCTTAATACACCCATGAAAACGTATGTGTTGCCTAACATGGCTAATATCTTTATTTCATTCCCCGATTCTGTCTTAATTCTTAATTCGGATTTTAATGTGGAAATGCTGACGGTTCTTAAACTGACCGACCTGTGTTTTATTGCAACTTTAGTGTTGCTGATGATGAATTTCAAATGTTGAGAAGGTCTCTAGTAAACGAAGGTATATTTTAGGAGCCTTCCTACATGCCTATGTGGTATGTGGCTCATGTTGTATATGGTTCTTTCCGTCCGATTTAAGTGGCGAAAAATAGCTGGGCATGTTTTGTTTTAACTAGGTGCGTAAGATTATAGCATAGCCTTAAGGGAGATTCATTAAGCAGGAGAATTAAGACCGGACTACTTAAGAGGAATAAGGATTTTTAGGAACCCAGCGGTTAGGGGTGGCTTGGTTCGCGAGCTGGTTTTGGGTTAAGATGACATTTCTCAACTTGGATTTGCATGCGCTATCTTGTTTCGTTCAAGGTATGATTTGCTGAACGATACCAATGCTAGAGGCACGTACCTGTGGTGGGTCTTGCTTTGGTTTTAACCATGATTGCAAGTTTTTGAAAAGTTTGTTTGAAATCACCCTTGATTGGGTGTTAGCTTTTTGCGTGTGATATAGGCTGTATTAGCTTTTTGCAATGTTTTTATTGCCCTACTGTCAATGCTCTATGATTTTGAGGTCTACAAAATTGTCAACCATAAGCGGAAGGGAAAGCCTTGCTGTAGCATGAGCTGTAACGAAGCCCTTGTGCGCTTTTTCGTCGTTGGCAGGTCAATTACGATTTCTGTAATTAGCTAGTTCGTAATCAAATTGCTTGAATAGGGAAGGTTTTTAAAAGGTAGCTATTGACCCTGAACAGTTGAGCAGACAGTCGTCGTGAAGAGTGGGCCCAATCGCGTTCTACTATCTGTCCGAATAGCGGCTTGACTTGCTAGAGATCTTGTGTATTTCCGTTGGTCGTTCAGTTCCGCAGATAATCCACCCTGATTTTCGGTGAACCGGTTTCCAGTGGCAATTTAATGCCATGGCCTGATGAGTTTGACGATAGGCCACGATAGTTTCCGATTGGACGTACCTCGTGCGATGAAATTTTCATTGTCAGATGTTTAATTTTTGGTGTGCCTCGTTTGTTTTTCTTTGGCAGATTTTTCTTTAACATTTTCGTCTGTAGCTCGCAGGTTTGTCTGCCGCACTTGAAGAAAGGAACGAATCCGCACATCCTGAACATCAGCCCACCGCTCAACATGAAGCCGATATGGTTCCGGCCCCACGTGGGTACGTTTCTTCGTCGTGATATACGTCGATGAACTTGCGCTGACTTCTTTTATGCATACCGTTAAGCTACCATTTACTCCTCAATCTGTGATTGATCATGCCGACATGCCGCGAAGGTCAATATGACCGCAGCAGCACGCAAGGATACTCATATTAATTGGCTTCGAAGATATATTTTTTTAGGATTGCTCGAGTTTGTTAAGGAAAGGGTTAGGTTTAGGGTAAGGATTAGTATTATGGTTAGAGTTTGGGTTTGGGTTGTAGTCAGCAAACAAATAAATAAGTACAGAAATTACAGGCAAGCCAAAGCTTCTCCATCAGTAACGAGTGGAGGCCGGTCGCCAACTCATAAGCATAGCTGTGGCGACATAACGTCTCCTCAGACCAATCGCAGTGAACCGCTTAATGATAAGTAAATTGTAGATTTATACCCTCACATGTGTCCAGTACGACATGCGGATAGTGAACGAGCAAACGTTACAAAAAGTTGCGTGTCCATGCGTCCGCTTATGCGTGGTAGTACATTTGTATGTATGTTTAGAGAATCCTTCTTAGATATGATGATTATGAAAATCTGATGCTAGCGAAGATTCATTTGGCAGCATTACTTTTCACGTTTTGTAAGTATTGGTTCATCTTTGCTCTTTTAAAAATAATTAGAAGCCCTGCGCTGGAGGTATTTGATGCTTTCCCAGTGAATATATCTGTCTTCCTGCCTTCAGCATACTCGATGTCGAAGTACGGAATGTCTATGTGTGTCCTTGGAATGTCTGAAGAGTTGAAAGCAGATGGCATTGCTGTGAACGCTCTATGGCCTAGGACAAGTACGTATTACTTAATCCGCTGTTTACGAACAGTTTTTTTCGTACAACATTTAGGAGCTTATGTGAGGTCTGTTTTGCTTGTCTCGCGAGAGTAAATGTTTTACTCATCGCCTGGTTCCGCCCTTTCGATAGGCTTTCTGTTGCAGCAGAAGATTTTGGCATGTCTAACTGATTTTATCTTAGACCTTAGCGTTCCTCTACCATTTGTTTGGTGACTTGCAGACTTATTTTACGACTTAAACTTGCATCTTCTGCTTGCATCGTTGTGTGTTGGTGGAGGGTTTGCTGTCAAGCAAACTTTTCCGAGCAGCCTCAGCCGTGCCACGAGACTCCACTCATGCATACGGACGTGCCACTTTGCCACGGCGAACGATGGTCCGAGTGATTACGCTTGGATTGCTGCTCGTCACTCTTCCCTGCCTTCTGTCCTAGCCATCGCTACTGCTACCGTCAACATGCTTGGTGGCGATAAGATGATGAAGCGCAGTCGCAAGCCGGAGATGATGGCGGATGCCGCATATGTGCTTCTCACGCGGGACAGTCGCGTTCACACGGGACGCTTCGCTGTCGATGACGACGTCCTCCGCGAAGTAGGTGTCACCGATCTGCGCCACTACTCCGTAGTAGAAGGTAAGGTGCAGCACGCTCTTTCGCTGTCCGCACGTGATCGAGTTTATTTTCGTTAGACCGAGCAAGTTAGTTTGGAGTTTGCATACATGCATATATGTTGTACGTCGAACGTGTATATATATATATATATATATATATATATATATATATATATATATATGTATGTATGTATGTATGTATGTATGTGTGTATGTATGTATGTATGTATGTATGTATGTAT
>QQSS02200827.1:0-12158 GCA_003687565.2 Craspedacusta sowerbii
TTATTATTATTATTATTATTATTATTATTATTATTATTATTATTATTGTTATTATTATTATTGTTATTATTATTATTGCTGGGTGCTTAAGCTAAGGATAATCTCACCTCGTGATCATTATTTACTTATTTTCAGGTTACTTGGTGTCAACTTTCTCCATGCGTACAAGACCATGCGAATGCAGGCCATGAAGATTCTTGGCAGGCCTGTGGCAGCCGACTCCATGACCTCTCTTAACTCTGCGGGCAGCTCCGTGTCCGAGGCAAGCGAGGCGACCACAGCACCTCCGCCGAACTGTCAAGTTGTACAATACCGGCCCCCTGCCTATGTGCAAGTGCTGGTGTCTCCCCACTCTCGGGTGCGTCCGCTCTCGCCCCCGCCAAGCGTGATC
Organism: Craspedacusta sowerbii; assembly: GCA_003687565.2. Taxonomy (NCBI): domain Eukaryota; kingdom Metazoa; phylum Cnidaria; class Hydrozoa; order Limnomedusae; family Olindiidae; genus Craspedacusta; species Craspedacusta sowerbii. The sequence goes on from QQSS02200827.1 coordinate 392, forward strand.
GTCACGCCGCTTCTCAGTCACAATCAGCAAGCAACCCTGGGACCTTTGTCTCGACCGTCCGGTGAAATCCCTGTAATTATCTCTACATGACCAGCGAACCTTCGAGTCGTATCAAGTAAGTTTTAAATTAGAGAAAGTCCCTCGTAAGTAAAGTTTAAACGAGTAGCTAGAAAGGCGCTCTTTAAGTCAAAGGACGTACGCGTTAGTTTGTGTGACCTTAATTTATTACTTCTTAGCTATTTTCTGTGTGCGCGCTTAATCGGCGTGCGTTTGTTGTTGTTGTTGTTGCTGTTGTTGTGGTCGTTGTTGTTGTTGTGGTCGTTGTTGTTAATGTTATTAATGTTAATATATATAATGATAAAAGAATAGCTTTACAAGGATGATGCAAAGTGTCTGATGTTAGACATGGCGTGGTTGCTTTTGTGTTTTAGCCACCGATAGCCTGCGTCTGTTTTGCGAGAGGTTTCGTTTTTTGCTTTCGCTAATAGACTCTTGTACAAAGTAGCTTATTGCTTAAAACTCATGGAAAGCCGTCTGGACATGTTGTTATGCCAGTGACGTGACGGTGCTTGCAATTCGAAGGTAGACTAGGCGTAGGTGTAGCGACTAGGTGTAGCGAACGCGTAGCGCAGTGACGAGGGCTTTGGTCTCCGTATCGGGTGTTTGCGGGTTCAAACGCTTGCCTTGACTAGCTCGCTTTCTTGGTCGACTTGGCTTTACATCTGTCCGTGGTATTCAAGAAGAAGTTCGAGTAAAATCCTGAAGAGTTGAAGTGGCTTTTCTGCGATGAGCATCCCCTTCGGCCAGAACCAAACCGTTGAGTAATGTTCTTCTTTGCCGTCCAGTTTGTAGTGGTCGGGATGAATTTTTTGTTTTAATTTTATTATTAGTATTATTATTATTATTATTATTATTTTTATTATATTTTTTTATATATTTATTTTTTTATTTTTATATATATATTTTTTATATATTTTATTATATTATTATTATTATTATTATTATTATTATTATTATTATTATTATTATTATTATTATTATTATTTTTATTATTATTTTGCAGTAAAACTGAAAGCTATGTATATCATCTAGTCCTGTTCCATGGCTTACTAGGGCTTAATGCTGCTTCTTTAGAATTTTTTGCTTAGATTGGGCGCCATCTCGTTGTACAACGCTGCGCAGTTAGCGTGACCGATCGCCAGTCATTAGGCGCGCTAGCGGGCTAGCTTAGCTAATGCCCAGGAAAGGTCGGTTTTCGTATCGCCTTTAAATTCCTCCATCCCCATGTGCCAATTTTGTTTCCGTCGAGTACTTTGAAAATTAAATTATCTGTGAACGCAGTTTCCTAATATGATTTGTTTTATTGAGAGATTCTTTTTGCCGGGTATGTTCGAGGTGGATATGGTGGATTGACTTCCAGCTAGGAGAGCGCTGGCGCTTTTCCGTTTGTTTGTTTGTTTGTTGCTGTATTTGCCTCGATCCAGCAGTAAGGGTAGGAAGGACTTGAGGACGTGGATGTTTTTTTCTCATATTTATGTGAGATCCTCATCTTTACGTAAGGGCTCTGGTTGGCTGTCGCACGCACTTGTTCATCATTATTGTTCATCCAATGTATAGTCAAACGCCTTTTTCGTAGCATGTTTTCCCGTGTCTAAGAATATCTTGGCGGATCTAGGGAGATGGCGGTTGTTATGAATCTCAGCTTTTATTCCTTATTTCGTCTGCCTGCAACTTTCCTTTATGGTAATTGTGCCTTGTGAGTAGTTGTCTCCGCACTTGTCAATATGTCCTATTCGTATCCACTGATTGTCTGTGAGCAAAGATTATGCAAGATTAGAAACATGTTTATTGATTGATTTAACTTATAAATGCGTTAGATGGAAAATTTGTGGTGGTGTATTTATATGGCGGAACAATTTGTTTGTGCAGCATCAAGTGGCTTTGGACTTTTCCTGACTCGATCATCTTTGGCGGCGTCTGTGTTATGGTGTCGCCGGCGAGGTCGTGCGTGTTTTCATGGCGATTACTTAACGTCGTTAGTGCGCTCAACGGTGTAAACATTGTCCGCGGGCTGTGCTTACCTGTCTTTGTCCGTCTGTGTATTGCGCCAAGTCCCTGATAGCTGTCGCTTGGGACGCGTGGCTTTGAAGGCTCTAGTATTTCCGCGTCATCAAGGCAACCCAGCATTAAAGTCTCAATATTTCCGCGTCATTTAAGCAAGTCAGCATTAAAGACTCAATATTTCCGCGTCATTTGAGCAAGTCAACATTAAAGACTCAATATTTCCGCGTCATTTGAGCAAGTCAGCATTAAGGGTTCAATATTTCCGCGTCATTTAAACAACCCAGCATTAAAGACTCGATATTTCCGCGTCATTTAAACAACCCAGCGTTAAGGACTTAATATTTCGGCGTCATTTAAATAACCCAGCATTCGTTAACGAAACTTCATACTAACTTTAGATATGTTGAAGACGCATAATGGCATTTGAGGACTACGACGACAAATTTTGTGTTGCTCCGGAAAGCAGCTTTTGTCCTTTTTTAAGATTAGGCAACTAGAAGCTGTTCTCTGGACAGTTTCTGCCGGGTGGTCTTTTGAGCCTTAGTGTTGTCTGCGAATCGCCTCTCCACCCCTCAAGTTGACACGATCCGTCAACCGCTGGCAGGAAGTACCGCGGATCTGGGCACCATCGAATACGATTTGAACCCGCCTCGGGAGATTAAGGTCGGCGTACTGCGGGAGTCAGTGGCTTGACCCCTGAAAGCGAGGTAAACACCTGCTTTGCCTCCTCGCGTCAGGTTAATGCCGAGCAATTGTAAGGAAAGCAAATAGCCTTGCCATGCAAAAGTATTGCTTTCGTGCAAGGCATGCTGGAAATTCGCTCCATAAACTCGGCACGACGAGTGTGGGAATTTGCTTCAAAGGCCAATATATAATCCAGCACTCGAAAGAAAAGCTTTGTCTTCGCAATGAATCAGTTCTTCGCCAAGAAGCCTGTCCTAGTATTCGTTATATATCGTGTAAAATGCTCTGGCTGCTGAGTTGACGCCCATGCATCCGCCAACTACGGCTAAGCTGATAATCAACCCATTCACGACGACCGAGGTGTTTGTGATGGAATTCCAGCGCAAGCGAACGTAGAACAGGCTCGGAAACAGCAGCACAAGGATCATTCCTGTCGAGTTTCCGATGAAGGACATCAACAGGCTAAAATGCGGCACGGCAGCTGCGACGAAAATGATGCCAGTCACCACGAAGAATCGGAATATCAAACTCGGGTTCACGTATCCACCGCAGTATTTGGTGTCGGTGTCTCGAATGACGTCAAGGGCTTTGATTTGCAGCTGGTTCTCTAGAATGTCGAAGATGGTGAACATGGGCACAGTATAGAACGACAGCGATAGCATCATGGCAGCCACGTTTAGCAGATCTCCCAATAAGTTATGGGGTAAATTGAGAGTCATGATTTGGTCGGACTTGTCGGTAAAAGCCATGAAAACAATGACGCCGATGCCAATCTTGAACACCGTCACCAGCGTGTAGGCGAAATCCGTCAGCGGATCGAATATCTCGGGATCTCGCATGCATCGCTCGATGGCCGGCAGATACGCTTGCGACGAGTAGGTGACCATGACAACGCCGAGCGATATCGGCGTGATGTGCTCGTTGAACGCCGGCATGACGTCATCGTCCCAGTGCGTGCGATGCGTCAGTGAGTAAACCAAGACGCAGACGCTGATGATGACGGCGATGGCAACAGAAAGAATTGACGTCCACGTGACCTGATTCATCTTCCGAAAGAGGATCGTGGGCACGATAGGGATCGACAGAACGCCGATCCAAACAGACATGCTTAAGCCAGCGTTTGGAAAGGTATGGGCGGCCACTGTTCCCGGCATGATTAAGAGGAGCACACAGTGGGCGAACTGCTCGACGCAGTTGGTGACGTGCACCATATAGCGGCCGAAGCGAGGACTGAACGCCTCGCCGATGTCCACGTAAGTATCCCGAACCCGAACGCGGGTACCGTCTTCTGCCTCTTCGTATAGCAAGCTCACCAGATTCTTTCCCGTGTAGTTACCCAGGATCCCGACCAGTGCTGTTATGAATATACCCCAGTATCCACCGAGTCGAACTACGTAGGGCATGGCTAGGATACCGGTACCCAGGTTTGCGTTGATCAGGTTGAATAGCGTCTGAACGAGATTGGTCTTGCCATCGTCTGTGTCGTCCACGATTCGGCAGCGCCTCGCTAAAGACTTCACTCCTGTCTGAAGCCAAACTTTGGCACTGAGGTGACCGAACTTGGGTTTGTTACTGATCGGTGAGACGGGTGGAGAGTCACTCAGGACTTCGTCAAGTATGTCGTTTCGCTCTTCTGAGTCTGTCATCAGCCGCATTTTTTCAATATCCATGTTTCTTCTCGAGAAGGACTGGAGGATGGGGATCCTGCAAGGTTAAGTTTAATGTTAGTTACAAGGGCTGCTTAGGCACCGCACTGTAAATACGACCCTACTCCCTGCTTTTTAAGCAAGCTAAATTTCGTTTCTTTGACTGCCTTTGCAGGCACGTTCACCGTGGAATTAGAAGTTCAAATGAAATTGAGCTGGATGAAAACTACAGCGTGCTTTTCACTTACTACATTTTCATTTACTATCAAAAGCACGCGAGTGAATCCGACGCATAATCACTGCCGTCTTAATTACAACATCATGCCCACGGGCATCACAGGCCGTACGTTGCATGCGTAAGCAGACAGGAGAAGCAATGATAAGCGTAAAAAAATTCAGTAACTAAAGCTTGTAATCTTAGAACCTGACTAATCATCAATTTCCTTTCTTACTAAGGCAGCAGTTTAAGGTAATCTTACTTCAGCAAGGTTTGAGGCCTTAAGGTTATCAACTTTTCTTTTAACGACGTTCTCGTGAGGCTTCCTTTCACTGCTATCTCACCAAGGCAACCTTACCACAAGTAAACCTCTTATTTAAGATTCAAGGTACAAACCTCTTAGAAGGCAACGATAAGAACAAGCAGAAGGCTTGCTTTCAAGCGAGTTTTCTACGACATCAGAAAGTAAAGTTCTTCATCGTTCTGCACGCTGGGTTTTTAAGATGCCCTCAGACGGTTTCCCATTGCTAGCAGGCGGTTTGTTGAGGTTCGTCTTGCCTAATGCGATGAGCCGAGGTGAGTATCTACACGAATGGATATTCCTTTGCACGGTTGTTAATCCCAAGCAGCTGCACAGAAGAAGCAGTGGATTGCGGTTGACTATATCCGTTGGCTTTGTTTCAAAGTCCACTCATTTCAAGTACGCATATTCATTTTTCATTGCTCCACTCGAGATTGTCTCGACAGCACACACCTGGCATTGAGAAATTACACGAAGCTTCTACTCCAGCATCTACTAGCTTGAGAGAAAAAAAAAACGATTTTGCTTGACTAAAATGCGATCCTCTTAATAACCGCTAAAGAGAATCGGCCCAGCTTGCCCAGGTCATTTTCCTTCAATGCGCACACAAAATTTCAGATACTGAAACTTTATGGAGATAAATAGATCGATACTTTAAGCAGGACATTGAGTCAGTAGCATGAATAATTCACAGTTGCATTAAATATTATCGCGTATTGTAGGAACGAGATGCGGAGGATATAAGCTTCAAAGATTAAGCTTGAGATGTTTACACTCCACTTTGAGAAATATCGTTCGCCAAGACCTAATCTCGGGCAAACAAGAAGCCCTGTGTATCTCTCCTAGGTTGATTGAACCTGTATGTAGTTAGATGTCTCTGCAAAAGAAACGATGAGAATTTATCGGAAAGTTAATATACGTTTGTGCATTGATATTCATGAAATGCTCGCAAACACGAAAGCTCCCAGCAGCTATCATATCTATTATTTAGTTGCAAGCCTTTATCACATTCTCCCTCTCCCTCTCTCTCTCTCTCTCTCTCTCTCGCTCTCTCTTTCTCTCTCTCTCTCTCTCTCTCTCTCTCTTTCTCATCCTCTCTCTTTTTTTCTTTCTCACTCTTTCTCTCTCTCTCTCTCTCTCTCTTTCTCATCCTCTCTCTTTCTTTCTTTCTCACTATTTCTATCTCTCTCTCTCTCTATCGTTCTCTCTCTCTATTTCTATCTCTCTGCCATAAACAACATTTTAAAAAGTGCGGGAGATTTTGAGTCAGCCTGATGCAAGATATCTGTTTGGCATTAAGTCCAAGCAAATCTTTGTGAACATTGCTTGAAACTAAAAACATGCGTCTGCAAATACTTATAACATTCGCTTAAACTTAGCTTGTTTCCGCTCAGCTTTACCAAATGTTGGTAAGACTAAGTCTATCACTACGAACGATCCACCGATCGTGTTATGACCAAGAGCCTTTCATCTTGAAGTCGCTTTAGATTAGATAAATAGTGCCGTTCTTCCTATATCGATTAAATTCGTATTGCAGGCTTCAGATGCCTACAATGTAGGCATGGATTTTCAGCCGGCGAAAAGAATGTTTCCTTAACAAAGTTTAATTTGAAAAGTGAGTTACTGATAGAGCAGACGTGGTTCTCGCATCACACCAGCAAGAGACCCTCTATACCAAACCATCATTTTCTCAGCATCAATCTCTCATTTATTCACGTACTCACACTACTTGTGGTTACTGACTAAACTGGTTTGCCTCCCTTAATGCAAACATGTCAAATCAGAATACACCGTTCAACCAGGACAAAAGTTGTTGTGCTTCCCGTCTCTTGTAAATTCAACCATTGTGCGTTGTGCCTATGAAGATGATTATCGACTTTCGAACGTGCTACTGCTAGACGCTGATTGGTTAAGTCCTAGCGTTTTTATCCAATCGAAAAGGCTGTCTGTTTCACTCTCCATAATTCCGGTTGCGCTGAAAACCGACCGCTACTCTAAAAGAATACCAAAGGAAGCTTTGTTGAGCTGTTGCTTTAGCAACGCGTTCTCCGGCATATTATATTCGGCCCCATCCCTCTAAAGCGCCATCACGAAGATTTCCCTTCATTTTTTTACTGGCATGAAGTTGGCACAGAAATTCTCGCTCGATGTTAGGAAGCGAGTTATGGGCATTCCTCCATGTTGCTGTACATATTGCCGGGGTCGGGGGGAGAGACTGTGTCCCTTCAGTTAACCGTGTCTCCGCTATAGAATTTTGTAGCCACCAAGACAGGACCTAGTTCACAATAAGAAAATTTGACAAGCTCCGACGAGAAAATTTGACAATGTGGACAAAGAGAAAATTTGCAAAGCTCCGACGCTGTGTCTGCCCATGAATAGTGGGGTGGAGTGAAATTATATGGGGAATATTCCTTGTTTTCTTGAAAATTCAAATTCTAATAACGATCTCATAGTGTGTAAAAGTTGATATGAGACGTCATTGTTATTTAACTAAAGTATGGTTGTTCTGAAATGCGACCTTCAGGGTCCTTAACCGACCTTGAACTTGCTATTTTTCATAAACTAAAAACATACTATTTTGCATGATTTTTAATTTTTTGATGATTCAACGCAACATTTTTGCGAAATCTGACATACCCGTGGAAAGGTGCTAAACTCTAAGCTCAAAGATTCATATCTGGTTCCTATGCCTTAATTAGATCAAAAGTTATTGGCAGAAATGGCGTTCATTATGTCGAACTTCGATAATTCGTCTCGCAATATTTTCATATATATCCTATGGTACATTAACACAACAGATTTTTGGTTTCTAATGCAAATCAAATAGCGTCTAAATATTAACAGATTGCGACACCAATTATACGGCAGTTATTTTTCTATGTTTAAGTAAAAAGCAGTATTAAAATGAAGCACAAATATGCTTCACTTCAGCGGCCTTACAATAGGTACTTAAAACAACATGAATTATAATTATTGCAAGCATGCCCCATATACATATTACATATCGTGTTATCGTACTATATTATTATGTAAACTTAATATAATACTATATATATATATAATATTGCATTATAGTATTATAATATTAATTTACTATAACCTCATAAGTCGTGGCTGATATATTTTTTTAAAACGAGATGTCCCGAGGATCTTGAACGTTTCACACTTAGAAACCAGTGAAGAAAGTGCAAAAATTGATAAGTTAGAAATCTGTAGCAAAAATGTCCAGCCGTCATTATTAAAAGCAATTAATGCTTAGCCATTTAATGCTGTCGTTTAGTGTAAAAAAAAAACCCGACGTTTTTGGCCTTACTTCCGATCCAGCTCGGATGTGGTCGTCCATAGCTGGTGCCTTAACAATCACTGCTTAAGCTTCAGTTACCACTTTAAAAGTCTAACGGTGCACGGTGTACGGTATTGGGTGCTCTAGGCCACACCAAACTTTACAGTTATGTAAATAAGCCTCTGTACTTGTTAATTAGCAAGTCACATGTCGTACAGTTCTCACCAGTTCACTCGGGTCTCGTGGTGTAGTGGTAAGTGCTCTGCTTTCCACTCCGGCGACCTGGCAACACGCGTCTAGCGTAAGGGGAATGGAGGAACTGGTGAATTTTTTAACTTGGCTAATTTCAAAATATGTGTGCTCGTGTGATATGAGCCTCTCTGTACGGTATTCGGTGCTCTAGGCCACACCATATATATATATATATGTAAGCAGCGGTCAACTTCATGCTCTATTGCCCGAATTGAAATGCATGTGTACTTTGCTCGGATATACAAAAAGCCTTTATAAACCGTACATCAAAACTTGCACTTAGAAAAAGTTGCTTTCTATAACACGGTGTGTGCCATATTTGGTTTGTTTCGCATCTGCATGGTCGGAGACAATCCGTCACTATCGACAATGAGAACTCCGAGGTCCTTGATAATAGACATCGGTGTCCCACAAGGTTCCATCTTAGGCCCACTGCGTTGCCTATATTACTTTTGGCTATGCGCAAAAAGAGTGTCTTTGAATTGAAGTAAAACTGAAGTTATACCGTTATAACTACGAAGCAAATAATTTAAAACGAATGCGACATCAAAAATTAAAGATAAAATTATAGCTCTGTCCAGGAAAATAAGGATCTTGGCGTCATTTTAGGTTTGCAATTGACTAGGCTAGACCACTTCACTGAACTTGCTAGAACGCCATCAAGAACCAAAGGTCTCCTTTCAAGAATACATTGATGCTCGCACTCTCACATGCATTTATAACTTATGGCACTCCCATTCGAGTTATGGCCATCTTACCAGAGGCTCATCTCGGAGAAGCGAGTTAAATCGAATAACGCGATTGCAAGATCAATCCCTAAAAATAATAACTTTCTATTATTTGAAAGAACCGACTTCCGTCGTAAACCGATTCGAATGATTATCCTGGCCTGAAATTTCTATTGTAATCCTCGTTGAATTAAATTCGTGTATTACATTTGTCCTTGGTTACGCTTTTTTTCTCGTCGTGTTAGGGTGACGGCAGCAATCGCGTCTGCAGGAGATGTAAACGATACATTGTGGATAGGTGATATTGATAGCTTTCGTTTGCATTTCTTGAAAAACAAAATCTTGAGTCTAAATCTCAAGTCTTAAGACTCTAGAGAATTCCGAGGTATTTGACATGCAGATTTTCACGAAGTTTTCCGGCGAGTTAAATCCAATAGCAAAATTCCAAATCAAGCCCTTAGTATAATAGCTTTCTCCGATTTTAGAGAGGCTTGTTGTCACAACTAGGCATACTAAAGCTCGATGACATAATAACACCAAACGTCGGACTTCTCATGCACAACGAGCATATGAGCAAGGTGCCCGCAGCATTAGGCAACTTTTTCAACTTCTACACCTACCACTCTGCTTTAAATTATAGCCCTAGCGCAAAATTTCTCTCTTTCACAGAATGCAAAACGCCATCCATAGACTGCACTAATCAAACACACGAAAGGTCAGCCTCGCATAAACCAAAAGCCAGAATAATGAAATTTGTGGACCGCCGGTTTCAACCTCAGAGCACGGTGTGGGATGGAAAGACGTTATTATGAAACGGTCGTCGTATTATCTTGAATATTTTTTGGTCTTCTTCTTTGATGATGTCCGAAACAATGACTGGGAAAGTTTTGACACAAACAAAAACTGGAAATAGCAGATACACGGGTATGTGCAGGAATCTCTAATCTAATACAAGCATGAACAGGCGAAGGTAAATACCGATTTCCTTCGCTATTTAATAAATATAAAAAAGATATAAATACCAAAGTAGACTTCAAAAAAGCCCTCAAAAAAGGTCTCAGTATTCCGCATAAACTTGAATACAAAAGAATTATTTTTTTCAAGTGAATATGTAAAACTAGAAGAACGTAAGGCAACCATGTACCAAAAATCATCGTCAAAAATAGCACACAAATATTTTTTCGGAAATTTTACCTGATATGGTGCCTGGCCTAAAACATATGGTACAAAAATACGGCGCAAAAGGCAGTCAGCAATAACGAAAAATAGAAAACGACCTGGCGCTAAAAGCACCGTGTCAGCGAAGGAAGTCAGGTAACAATAGCGGATTCAAGTAACCCGCAAAGACCACGCGAACCGCGTAACCCAAACGTACCACACGAACCGCGTAACCCACACAGGCCACACGAACGGCGTAACCCACACAGACCACACGAACGGCGTAACCCACAAGACCGCACGAACGGCGTAACCCACAAGACCGCACGAACGGCGTAACCCCTGCACATACTACATGAACGGCGTAGCCCACACAGACTACACGAACGGCGTAACCCACACAGACTACACGAACGGCGTAACCCACACAGACCACACGAACCGCGTAACCCACACATGCCATGCGAACCGCGTAAACCACACAGATCACACGAACGGCGTAACCTGCACAGACTGCAAGAACGGCGTAACCGACACAGACTACACGAACGCACGAACTGCGAACACTGCCTACACCATACGGCATTATCCAGAAGAAAAAAAACTTATAATACGGGGAAAAGACGCCTTATTATTCACCACCGCATATCGCCATCAGACCGGCAAGAAAGGACTTTACAAACAATATTTGCCTGATAGCATGGCGAGTTAACTTATAGGGACAGTAAGGGTTCAAGAGTGGACCATTCGTACGCGCAGACCAAGATTGAGCCAAGGCGCATTTGCGAACGCCATTCACGCACAAAGTCCACACATCCTAATATCTCTAAAAACATGCGACCTAGAACTGATGACATAAGAACGAAAAGCCTCAAGCAAGCATGCATACGATTACCTACAGCACGTAAATCAAGAACAAGAGATTTAATACAAACGATACTCCCCCAACGACTGAACAACAAACCAACCAGTTTGTTGTGCCAACATAGCCTGCATTATAAATTAAAAATAATCATACAAAAAGTCTGATCGAGAAAGATATTATTAAGCAAAAAAAAACTGGACATTGAAAAACTTGTCCAAAAAGAGAATTGCAAATGCAAAACATATTAAATTAGATGCCTGCTAAACGAACAGCAATTACCGACACGAAAGCCATCACCGACATCGACATGGCAAGGTTTCTGCCGGCGAAATTCGAGCCTTCCAGGCCTCCCGGCGAACACCTTGTGAAATGGTCGCTAATCTTGAGTGGATAGCCTTTGTTCACAGACAGTGTATCGTCGTTCAGACGGTAGTACAAAGGACCTATATAACAACGAAGAAGACGAAGGTAGGTAGGTAAGTAGGTAGGTAAGTAGGTAGGCAGGCAGGCAGGCAGGCAGGCAGGCAGGCAGGCAGGCAGGCAGGCAGGCAGGCAGGCAGGCAGGCAGG
>QQSS02200838.1:0-12155 GCA_003687565.2 Craspedacusta sowerbii
GTATGTATGTATGTATGTATGTATGTATGTATGTATGTATGTATGTATGTATGTATGTATGTATGTATGCATTTACGGAGGTAGTTAGTTAGAAAGATAAGTCGGTAGGTAGGTAGGTAGGTAGGTAGGTAGGTAGGTAGGTAGGTAGGTAGGTAGGTAGGTAGCTAGCTAGCTAGCTAGCTAGGTAGCTAGGTAGGTAGGTAGCTAGGTAGGTAGGTAGGTAGCTAGGTAGGTAGGTAGCTAGGTAGCTAGGTAGGTAGGTAGGTAGGTAGGTAGGTAGGTAGGTAGCTAGGTAGGTAGGTATGTAGGTAGGTAGATAGGTAGGTAGCTAGGTAGCTAGGTAGGTATCTATGAATGCACGCATCTTTGTATGTCAATAGACTTAATTTCGTAGGTGAATTGAATACAATGAAGGAAGAAGCACTGGTTTCGCGTAATGCCGAATGGCAAACAGAACGCTGCTCTATAACATATCAAATGAGTGGTAAGCTGTTTTTGGTTTTGTGTTTGGTTGTCCTTTCGGCAAACATTGTGGTTTAGGTTTTCGAAATCCTGATGCGCTGTACTGTCCGTATTCAGAGACCACGAAGATCCAACACTGGAATTCTTCCTGCTTGGCACTCACTAATATCTCAACAAGAAAGCCGGTGTGCCATTATGAAGGCTACTTTTAAAAAAAATTGGCGTTATGATTATTTACCAATATACGTTATTTAAATTATATTTTATTATTTTATACTATCATATTATATTGTATTATATTATATTATATTATATTATATTATATTATATTATATTATATTATATTATATTGTATTATATTATATTATATTTTATTATATTATATTATATTATATTATACTTGATTATAATATATTATATTATTATTTTACAATATTTTATATTATGTAATATTATATGATATTTTGCTTTGTTGAATTATGTTATTTTATTTTAGATTCTATTTTATTTCTTGATTTTGAATGTAAATTGACTTATCTAATCCAGCCACGACATTCTTGCTGATTTCCCTGCAGGAATGTGGCAGGCCCACGAAGAGCGCTTGAGGCAATCCCACGCCAGCGTGACTGTATCACCCTCCAAAGAGCTCGCCGTTATTAACATCGGTCTTAGCAAGGAGTTGCTGTGGACCCCTTATCCTTGGACGAATAGACAGGTACTAGATTGCCTCCTGTATGTGCTTGAAGGTACTTGATACTAGTATAGGTACGATGAGTACTAGATTGCCTCCTGTATGTGCTGGAAGGTACTAGATACTAGTATAGGTACGATGGGTACTAGATCGTCTCAAGTATGTACTGTAAGGTTCTAGATACTAGTATATGTGCGATGGGTACTAGATCGTCAAATGGTTCGAATTCGTCTGGATTATTGTAAATTAGGCTAGATTGATTTATAGATTGCGACCGATTTCTCTTAGTGATTTTGTGGGTTTTCTCGTCCCTCTCGTTGTTAAACCACCAGGTAGAGTAGAGTAGGCAGGGAGCTTCAAAGTGGTGCTAGCGCGGGAAGAATTTTTTTGAAATTCTGAGCTACGACGTGACTCAACCCTTCATTATCTATTTGCTCTTGCCGCCGTCTAGGCTCGCTTCCGGTCTATAGTCGCTGCCGACGACCCGATCACCGACTTCTTGTTTTCGCACGACGGTCGTCGGTTGTTTGTTGTAACCGACTCTGGTGGATGCATTTACCAGTGGAGAATGAGGTAAACCTTGGGTGACAGGGGTACACGTTAATTATGTTAGTTTGTAGCCCCTTTGGTCGCGCGTGCTTCTTTACAAAAAATCCTTCGCCTTAAATGCTTACAGGGTGCCAATTTTTCTATCATTTCCTTTTTAGAAGAGGAGACGTTCTACTACCCGATGACTCAATCTTGATGAGACGGGGCTTTAGACCGCAGGGTGCAAAGAACGTATGTTTTTGAGATTATTTCTTGGCCGCCTCATATTTGCGATTACTGAGTGCCTTAATGTTGAGTTGCTGGCGACTGGTGCAAGTAGTTCCAGACATTGCTTTGGAATCGGTTGAGAATGCGCGTATCGATTCGTGGATATCGCAAAGATGAGGCATCCGTATGATAGGGTAGGCGTGGACTGCGTGAGGCTGTGAAATGCAGTAGGATCTTCCGAAAAGCAAGGCAGTCAGGATCCGCGGTGGTCGAAAAGGAACTGGCTTGTCTGTAAGTTTTATGGAATTTGTTTTCTGGTCTTTTGCCAGGCACTCGATGATTTGGTAGTCTTGACGAACCCTGTAGTGCATGGATGCGGTACGCCCATGCTTTTTGCGTTTGTTCTTTAAAATTTTGCTTGCTACCATCATCTACCTTTGTCTGGGAGCGAGTTTTGGATCCCATAGGATAATCAAAATCGGGTTTAGATTTCGCGATTTTTTCCTGCGCGTTTTTTTATTGCATTTCGTTTTTGTTTTGCAGTTATGTTGCTAGAACTCCTAAATTGTGCGCTTTTGATTGTGCTTTCTGTCTTCGGTTGTGGCTGTTGTTGGTTATTCACGCATTTTATTTCTTGTGCTACTAGTTCGCACTCTCTGTGATCCAAGGCTTGCCTAGTAAGGGGCTTTATAGCAGTTATCAGTCTTTCTGCGGGGGATACATTGTTGCGTTTTGTGCGCGTGATTGCATGTTTGTGTGTGTGTGAGTGTGTGTGTGTTTGTGTGTGTATATTGGCTGGGTGTCATTTTTATTCACTTGATGCTTGCCATCAAAACTGTGCATAAGGATGTAAAGCGATACGGTGTGGGATATGGATTTAAATAGATCGTATAATATTCCGTGTTCGATTTTTTTTTTTTTTTTTTTTTTGGTTCTTCACGTCGTATAGGCTCGGCTACTTCTTCCATTTCGTTTGCGATTTGGACGCAACTTTATGCGGCTGTATTCTTTTGGGGGATTTTTTTTCCCCCATTTTTATTTGGTCTTGTTTGGCCCGCTAGGGTTGAGCGACTGACTCATTGTAGTCGGTTACGATCCGGTGTTCTGCATCCAAGATATGTTGTGTAACAGGCGCTCGCATAAAATAACCCAGGTAGCCTTCATTTCTACCGCCAGGGTTAAAGTATATGCAACCTTTGTCAAGTTAAGAACTACAACATTTCCCTGAAGGTGACCAGTACGTTTTCTGTATTTACGTTTTTAGGCTGTCTTCTAAGCACGTGCTAATGTTCTGGTGGTCTGGCGGATTGTATGAATATGCTTGTGTATGTATTATTTTGTATGTATACTTCTATACGACTATATCTCATGCTGCTAACTTGGTAATTCTCAGGAAAGCTCAGGTAGTTTTAAATTCTTTCTTTACATGTTTATAGTAGATTTGAATCCATTGTGTAGTGGTGAGAGTTACATCTCGTTGGTGAATTGGAGCATAATTTTATTTATCAAGCAGATAACGCAATGCGTTTCCGTATATTATAGAATTTGATGCATCGGCATTTATACCGGCGTGGGACAAATTAATAAGTTATGGTTATTTCATAAGATTAAACACGTGAGCGCTACGCATAATATAATTTTTAGAAGTTTACTTATGTCAAGAACAAGATTATTGTGCTGGCATTGTTGCTTCTGAGCTGGGGAATTGGTGAAGCGATTCAGTGTATTTATAGTAATTTGAGGACTAGACACGATAAAATGCATGCGGCTAGATCCAGTATCGTGTCTTATTTCTTGAGCATTTGTTTCTTGAGTTACTGTTTGGTTTGTTATGTATGTCAAAAATGAATTCCACACACGATTCTGTGAGTATGGGGGTAGCTAGAAAACTTGAACGTGATACCTAACTATCAAAAATATATAGCATTAAGGATTTAGCTCAATTACATCTTCAGAAGCGCAGATCAAATCATTCCCGTTCAATCGCTTCTCCACAGTTTCCCAGCATCCATCAAGTCACCTCCCACACACACACACACACACACACACACACACACAATGTCTGCCTAAAGCAAATGTATCGCAACTTGTATTGTAAATCAGTAAGAAATAAATATAGTCAAGTTAATCGATTGGTATTGTACCTCAACCTTCTGAATGGTGACTTGATAAGGCACCTATCAGGCTGTGCAAATGTATAACACGTGATGGATCGAACCCTCTTGCCTCCTACGTTTAAGCTGGCATCTCTGCAATTCCAATAAATAACATTACTTTGATAGACCGTAGGTAGAGTATTACTTAAATACGTACTTGAATTACATAGAGTCGCAAATTTAGAAAGGATCCAAGCATTCATCGCCTAAACGTTCATTGTGGGATTGAAGGTAAGAACTATATTTCCTTAGGTTTTAAGCTCTTCTTTCGGTAAAAAGTTACAAACTAAATCCTAAAAATTTAAGTGCGAAGCATGCAAATAAAACTGTCATATAATATTAGACAAATGATCAGATGCAAGCTTCTGTCATTGATAACACTCGAAGGTTTCTGCCTTTATGATGAAATGTTCTTAACCCAGTTATCCACTAAACTTCATGAAATCGGTAGTGCTTATCAGAGCCACTGACACCATGCTACAAGATAGTCACCCGCACGTCAGTGACGAAGTCGCACTCCTTGTTGACAGCCAAGCGATGATCCATTAAAACGATAGCTAAGTTGGTTACTTAAACAAGCCAAATGCATCAACTCATGCCTACAACATTCAGCAGCGTAAATCCACACTTAACTTTGTTCACGTGCCACCCATTATACCAGGATTTGCCTGACTTCTTCTTGTGAATTGTGCCCATGCCACTCATAGCCACACAAAGAAAAGCACAATCTTCCTCGCCTCACGAGCACGGAGTTGACTTGCTGAATTTCTTTGAACTTGATGAACGAATTAACCGGCCTTTCAAGTTCTGTGTGAGCTTAAAAGCACTATGGGGAATGTAGATAAAGCATTTTGGAAATCCGGGTACTTTCAGCGATGTGATTGCATTCGGCATGCATGACAGGCAACACAAAGTTGAATAGCTGAATTTCCTTGTCCTTGATGAACGAATTAACCGGCCTTGCAAGTTCTGTGTGCACTTAAAAGGCACCATGGGTAGTGTCGAGAATGCATTTTGAAAATCCGGCTACCTTCCGGCAATGTGGTTGAATTTTGCATGCGTAACAGGCTGATTGTTTCAACAAAACGTGCGCAAGTGTTTACCCTCCACTACTCCTGACTGTCTGCTTGTAATTCAAGTGAATAAAGCTCGGCACTTGGGATTACCACGAGAAGACGGTCTATCTTTTACTTTGGTTTACCCTCGGAGGAAAACCTCCATAGTTATGAAAAGGGTTGGCTTTCTTTGCGCCCTTCAAGAATTTTTTTTCCCTAGGGGCGTTGCTAGTGGCAATTCATTCAACAAAAAAAAAACTGTTAGTTTTTCCGCTATGCATCAAGTTCCTTCAGCTGTATTCGAGCATGCTCTTATTCTGAAAAATATATAGAGTGATGGTCCCTGCAGTTAGTACCACCTTGGTACTCTGGATACTAGCTCAGGAAATGATAATGAGGATTTGATAACTTTGTCTGTCGTACCTTCTTAGCAGACACGGATTGGGTAAACTCGGGTAACGCCATTCGTTACTTTTAAACTTACTTTTCCTTCAAGACAGCAGTGATCAAGAAAATCCCATTGAAATTTCCATCATGCAATTTCCTGAGGGCTTTAAGGTAACATAGGCATGGCCTTATTAGTTAAACATTTATGATCCCAATCTATCCGTAATTGGTCTTTAACTAACCTTGCGTGAGCATTGTTCAATGTCAAAGATTGGCCAAAAAGGTAATAATGGAAGGTTTCCAGATTATTTATTGCGTGAAGTTTTGGATCAAACAGTCCTGGAACTAAGATTCCATAAAATACAAGGTTGCGATTGTGTGAAAAGTCGTCACCCTCGTAAAAAAAAAACTCACTTTGACTATGTTTGCTAATTTTGCGTGTCCTGCGTGATATTATAGTTTGCCTAAATTAATAATGAAAAATAACATTAATAATGCTTATATATATACATATATATATATAATTATATATATATATATATATATATATATATATATATAATTATATATATATAATTATTTATTTTTTGAGGAAAATGTATTTAGCAGTGACCTTGTTGTTGCTGTTGGTGAAGAGCCCGGAGTTTCCCCGGATGCGCAGCCCATCGATCGTCGGTGACAGCAAATGAGGCCAGTCGTCGGATGTTGCTTGAGCCTCTCAAAGAGCTAAAGAGCTCTTTTCGTGCCCACAAAGAGAGGCTCAGACGACTTGTCGATGCTGCAACGATCTACGACGATTGAAACTGACATCACACTGTCCCCAGTTACCAGGAAAAACTCTTCTTGAAGACCTTTCCAGCGGACGACGAAGTCGTACTGTGCTGGTTAGGTCTTCTTAGGGGATTCGCCAAACAGGGTTGCCACTAACATTGGTCACATACCCGGCTTGCCCGCCGACCGCTGCGTGGAGGCTCTCCTAGTTGGCCGGCAGCTGTGATCTAACTTGCCGCTTGCTTTTCGGTTGTCGGCATATCGGAAAGCTAAACTAAGATGGCCGAGGTTAGAGCATTTCGATTGGAGAATCATTGTTTGTATCACTTGGTGGGAACCTAATAAAATCGCGGGAAACTTCTCTGCTTGTCCTCTCGCGGCTACACCGCTACAGCAAGTTCATTATAGGAAATCTCTGATCTCTAGCCTTTGGCGTGGTAAATTTCACCCTTCAAGCAAAAGATGACATCAGATATTGAGGTTGAATCTTCAGACCACGAGGAAAAGGTTGAAAGGTAAGTCCAATATCTTAGTAATTGCCGTATCGTTTTGCAAAAGCAAAAATTATGAAAGAGCTGTCTTCGCCTGTGTCGAAGGAGCTGCTTGTATGGTTTGTATATCGTTTTGGCTAGGTTGAAAAGGCCTAGTTCATGGTTTGCTAAGCATCTATGACGGAAGTTATCGTCCACTTTGACCAGTTGTATGCGGAATGAGGGGTTTGCTACTGTTTTGTGCCGTTTTACCTTAGACATTATGGTAAACGTATTTTAGCAGGCTTTCTGAGACAGACGAGCTGTTTGCGAAAGGGAAGCGCCATTTAATCTGCAAAGAAATCCAGGATGCTCTGTCAGTTTTTGCGGAGCTATGTGAAAAGCTTGCTGAAAAGCATGGGCAGACTGCAGATGAGTTGGCAGAACCTTACCTGTATTATGGAAAAGCATTGCTTGAGATGGCTCGGTAAATCGATTCTCGTTACTTATGCTTGATGCTTGATTATGGAAATGAGGAAGTCTTACATTTGCATGGGCTACTTGGTGTGTTGTTGGTCTAATAAGTTGTCATTGATTATTTCTTAGACTAGAGAATGGGATTCTGGGCCATGCCTTCAAGGAAGGTAAACAAAGTTATGACTGATTCATGACCATTTTATCAGCGATTATTAAAATTTCTGAATGAAAAATTATTAGCATTACTTTATTAAATACAACATTACAGAGCTCTCAATTTTACCATGATTTTTTATGTGCTGTGTGTTAATGCATTTATGCAATGATGTTGTAACTACTTAAATGGCTTGATTTTCTTGCTAACTATCGGCATACCTTTTTTGTAGGGCCACCACTTGGGGAGGGTGGTGACGATGAGGATACTGATAAAGGTTCAGCAATTGAAGGTATGTAGTGACATAATATTAATATGTTATTTGCTTATGCACATTATATGTTTTTTATTTCTTAAGCTACAGAATTTTGTCAGGCACTGTAGTCATAACGACACTACCAAAAGATCTCTGTCCATTTCTCAAGATGATGGTGATCTTCCTAAAGAGAAGCGTGAAGAGCTTCGGAAAGATGTTGAGCATGCTATGAGAGAAGGCAACTTGTACAATGATGCCAGCACAGAGGAGGAAATTGAAACAGAGGACGAATGTGAAGTTGAAAAAAGTTGTGCAGAACCTGTTGTTGCTGGCAAAATGGAAGGTGAATCTTGGATTCACCAGATTCTGATTTACTTTGTAACATGAGTTTAGTCCATAGTTAATTAATAATAAGTGGTATCAGAAGTTACTTGGTTTTCTTGCTCCTCATTTTATTTTATCTGTTTTTTTTGTGCATGTTTAAAAAAAGTCCTTCTCATTGTTTGTAGAGGAAGCTACATCTACTGCTGGCAGCTCAACTGAGAAGGTTACTAGCAAGAATGACGTCGAAGACAGAGACACAGATGATGACTCAGACAAAGAGAATGAAGCCAATGATCCTGAAGATGTCACTAACATGCAGCTCGCATGGGAGATGTTTGAACTTGCTTCTTCTATCTATAAAAGGTTGTTTGATGGTTCTTTTATTTATTTTAATTTTTGCTGGTGGGGCTGGCAAATCAACTCTAAAGTGTTAGAAGTAGGCATACAGCTTTCAATAAGGTACCCATCTTTAACTCAGATTTCATCCTAGCGTATTATGTTCCTCTAGCTGCAAATCATTACCTGCAACACGGAAAATTAGATGTTTAACTGGCAGTTTAGATGAGCCTGAAATCGTACTAAAATACTAATCTATCATTGTTATTGCCTTTGGAAACAAATCATCTAAGTCAGTATTGGGTACTGATCTTGATACCGGATATAATGGATACTGGGTCATCCCAGTAATTTTTTGGAAGAGAATTCAACAAGGTAACAAAGTAGCAACTCAAAAACGAAGTGCAAAAATATTAAGACTTTCTGAGTTCACTTATTACTGGTTTTCATACCAAGGTTAGTTAATAGGATCAAGGACTATGTTTATTAGATTTTGCAGCCTGGAGACACTCGTCCTAGTCGAGAAAAATAAAATTAGAACCTTTTATTTTTATCAATGCATATTTTTGGCTTGCTTAATAATTTATTCCTTAGGAACGTCAGGGCTGAGTTTTCGTTAGCTTTTCTGAATGACAAGCTTTTGTGGGCCAGGTTTGGGTTTGCCTTAATTGTAGGCCATAGTTTCTAGGTGATGGTGGGTGGTGGCTTATCATTACTTATTATTTTTAATCTCGAAGGTCCGAAACACTAGAATGCAAGAGCAAGTTTGCAGAAGCTAAGCATGAGCTCGGTCAAATTGGTTTGGAGACAGGTATTTAAGCAGTTTCCACAGACCTTTTTCTTAGAAATGGTGTGAAAGTTTATCTGAAAATAGAATTTACAGCTTTGTTTTGATCTTGATCTTGAGCAAATTTAGTTAAAGAAAGTTTATCTGAAAATAGAATTTACAGCTTTGCTTTGATCTTGATCTTGAGCGAATTTTGTATTCTCTATTCTTGTATAATCTTCTCTTATCCATCGCCTTCAGAACATTATGAGCAGGCGGTAGGGGATTTTGAGGAAGCGTTAGATATTCAGAAACAAATCTATGACGCTGACGACAGACGGATTGCTGAATCGTATCTTTTTCATGGTGTGAAATCTTTTAAAAATTATTTCACGTCTTAATTTGTGTTAGTACTTACGTATTAGTTTTCAAATATAGTGCCCACACTTACCGGGTCAAGGAAAGTAATCAATACCCACGAATGTCGTGCTTTGCAAAGATATTCACCTTGACTTTATGATAGGTGTTACAATATTGGTCTAGCATTCTCGTTTGACAAAAAGTTTGCTGAATCCATACTGTGGTTTAAAAAAGCTGTTGACGTTCTTGATTCCCGTATCAAGAATCTTGAGCTGAAGATCAGCTGCGCAGAAAAGGATGGTGGTAAGGAAAAGGCCAGCGCTGAGCTCGACGAGTGGACCCGGGAGGTTAACGAGCTCAAAGATCTTGTGATGCTGGATTTAATGAGCAAGGTACGTCTATCTTCATCTGGTGCACATTAAGCGTCTGCGTCTCGAAACTCATTCTCATTTAAGACTTCTCGTTTGTTTCGAGACGGGCCTCCGTCTATTCTCGATACGTCTCGTCCGCTTCGAGACGCAGACCCTTAGTGCACACTACGACTTCTTGATCAGTTAAGTAAGCGGAGGATAATTAAATTAAACTGGTCTCTGCGGCGGATTAGCTGTTAATTATGCCCTTCTAGATTGAAGATGCTACTGAATCCAAGAAGCAAGTAGACGAGTCTCTGCGGACGATGAAAGAAATGGCAAAGGATATATTAGGAACGGTATGCGAGCCTTAGTCGCGTGCTTGGCTTTGTTGCATTGCTTTGTTTGTTGCATTGTTGATAGTAAATCCTATAGTATGTACCCATGTGGACATGCCAAGTACGCAGGCCCAGTTCCTCTCTTTTGTCTAGACCCATGGTTTTGATAGTGGCTTTGACGCGCCGGACAGTTCCGACGCGGGATCGGGTCGTGCAGTAAGTGCATGTGGCTCTCATTACAACGTAACTGTTACAGCTTTTTGGCCTAGGCGTCTTGGTTTAACATAACGTAGCTTATGCGTAGCTTGTGTAAGGAGTGAGACCTGGAAGTAAGGCCATATGCTACTTGGTCATTAGAAAGTTGTTCCACTCGGCTACCGTTTGTTTAGTCCCTTGGCTTCCAAAGCGGCTTCGACGCACCGAGCGGGCACAGCGATTCCTTCTCGGAGTCCGCTGGTGTAAGTTGATTGCGTAGTTCTTTGTTTATTAATTTATGCTGATGCCTGGAACATCCATTTTCAACGGTGCAGTAAATGTGTGTATGCTGGCGTAACGATGGACTGATGACTCGTACCGTAAGAGCACATGCATATGTTAAAGTATTGTACATTGTCTGTGATGTATAATATACAACGCGATATAGTTTCCTAATGATTATACACTATCTGTTATAATAACGTAAATAATATACTATTATGTAACTTGATATGCTATAATCTAATATAATATATATGTAGTTAGTTAATTATGTGCTATAGACTGGAATGTATTGTGGTGTTATGCGATACAGAATCTAATACATGTAACATTTTTTGAAAACATATCATTCTGGTGGTTCTGTATTTCAGGCCGCTGTTCATGACATCACTTCCATGGTGCGGAAAGTAAGTGCGGTAAGATTCTAAAGATAAGATAAGATAAGTCATCTTCGATACGTCTGTCCTGTATGCGTTTTGTTCTTCCCTTGGTTTCATTGTCTCGCAATCTCTTAATGCGGAACTCTACTATGAACGTCCACTTGCCCTTCCTGTTTTCAGCGCAAGCACGCTGAGGAAGAATCTGCGACTGATGTAAAGAAAGCCAAGTCCACTGAGAACGGACAGGCTGAGAATGGACAGGTTCCAATTACGCGAGCGGAGGCGTAACGAATGGCAAGTGTCCCCATCCTCACTGGTCGACCCTCCCATCTCCGCATAGGCCTTGCCGTCACGACAGTGCAGTCAGTTGCTCTGTTGAGAGCCGAACGCGAGATTGGAAACTGAATTGAACTGAACTGAATGTTGCGATGAAAATTACGTCGCGCGCGCGCGTGTGTACATAGATTATTTATGATCTGTTGAGGTATAGATAAAAACCTGTAAAAAATTTCTTATGGTTGGCTGTGTTAGTGGTAAGATTTGATATATGCAGGCAGTCCTGCACTATTCTGGGGTTACTGTATGTTTGTGAAAGTTCTTTTTTTTTTTTATAGTTGGTATTGTTTCTTGTTCTGCCTGGGTTTAAGATGTCCTAGATGTCAAAGATGTTTTTGTCTTGTTCGCTAGTGGTCGGTTTTTTGATTCGCTAAGGAACAATTTGAATACCATAAAGCTACCGTTTACTACTCAATCCGCGATTGATCATGTAACATGCCGCGAAACGGTTACTGAGGACTAAATGGAAGATTTATACCCTCGGCTCGAGGTCTTAATGCAGGCAGGAGAGTAGTTATCTGTGACGTTATTTTATGCGGCTTAAAAGTTGGCGGAGGCAATGCATTCTAGGTCCTCAGCGTAAACGCGTTCGGTTGGCGTATATTCACTTGGTCTTCGAGAATATGACAAAGAAAGCTGCTAGTATTCTCAGCCATGGCAAGTAGCTTGTTTCGCCATCGAATCAGAGATAAGTAAAGTCGATAGCATGTAAGTAATGCTTCGATTATACAGATGAGAGGATGCCGAAATTGTATGGTAACGTACAAGCTTCGAACCTTATGGTAACCTATATACTATATATACTCTATATATATATATATATATATATATATATATATATATATATATATAT
>QQSS02200849.1:0-25019 GCA_003687565.2 Craspedacusta sowerbii
ATATATATATGTGTGTGTGTGTGTGTGTGTGTGTGTGTGTGAGTGTATGTCCATCGCCTTGGTTATCAATGCTCAACGCCTGAATGCGGACTACAAGAGACGACAGCTTGAAAAAGCTACACGAGAACGGCATGGACATACATAAACACAAATACAGCAGCGCACACACTTCTGCAGGGAAGCCCGGAGACAAACAAATGACTTCAGAAAGAGTCGTACCTGAAGCAAGACTCGGCGAGTGGCCACAAAATTCTGCAAGGGCTTCATGTACACTTCTTTCAGAATCTGCGACGCTCCGACGTTGCTAATTGACTGCAGTAGCTTGGCGATCTGAAGAGCAGTGAGCAAACAAACCGTAAAAAAAATTGACGACAAGACCAACCAACGATAAACCAAAAAGCCGCCACATGGTAAAAATGACCATCACCCGGACAACGGTGACAAGCTGAAAGATTTGAACACGGATCAGCTGAGCGCAAAGAACGTGATCGCGGCAAGCGAAATCGAACTGCAACATGAAGCGAGTCAGACGAAGACGAAGGCAAGGCAACGAGAAAGTATTTCACAACTTACAAGAATGAAATTGCGACGCATGGCTTGCCGCGGCTGCGCAGTCAATAACATATGATCTAGAAGAAAAACACGTGATATCAGCGAGCTACTTATATTTTTGGCCGTCGCATGTCATCGTGTAACCACTCTCTATCAAACACTGCTTTCGACAAGTGGTAGAACTCAACCGATCGCTTTTCAGAATCAAAAGGACAACAAAAAAAAAAAAAATTATAATAAAATAAATAAAAAAACACGCACCACATGCCATAGAAAAGAAGAGATATATGAAAAACAAAAACAACATGAACCGGTGCACAAACTTCTAAACCAATGGAAAGACTTGTCATTAAACTGAGGTAAGACACAGCACGGGGATGCCAAAAGATGTATACTCATGAGCCAAGCGTATGCACACACAGAAAGAGAAGGAGAGACCGAAGAAAAGAACAATAAAATCCCTCACTGTTTGGAGAAACGATAGCTGGATTGATGAACCGAAGCAGAAAGAAACCTCCTATGAGTCCAGTGATGCAGTCAACGGGAACGTCTGGAAACTTTTCCTAATAAAAAAAATAATATATCAATAAAAGACTATTAGAAAATAACAACGAAAAAAAAAGCTGAATTTTCACTTAACTGATTTCTATCACGAAAAAAAATTAATTAAATCAAATAAAGCAACACTGAACTTACTCTACAAAGCTGGTATATAGCTTTGCAAAGCCATCTTATACCGTACGGAACGAAGTCGAGTGACTTGAGGATGGCATCAAAGAATTGTCCTGCTATCTCTTCTAACCCCTTCAAGCGATACCTTATAACGTCTGCTACTTTTGGGTCTTTTAACGCCTGCGCAGAATAAAAACAGGTCTCGCATACCAACAAACAAATGCACAGATAAACATTCATACATACATACATACATACCTACCTACCTACATACATACATACATACATACATACATACATACATACATACATACATACATTACGCAGGTGAAAGCTTAATTAGCTGGTCTAACTGCGAATATTGAACTAGGCTCGTCTTTCAAATTTTCCACATTAAGAAATATTTGCACGAAATCACGCCTCCTCACCGTTTCCATAGTTACACTATTCTGCTCGTCGTCTTCAATGTTGTATAAGGCAGCAAAAACCTAAAATAGGAAATAAAAGAGGTTCTAACCGTTTGCGCCCAACAAAATACATATCATATTTATTCATTTTCAAGTATAGAATTATACTTGAAAAACTGCATATGCAGAGATAGCTAAGCTAGCTATCGAGCAGTAGTCTGGCTCGCTCACCTTGACAGGGTTGACTTCAAGATTAACGTCGGTGCGAGAGTTGACATCTTCGACAAGCTCTTGAAGCGTCTCTTTTAAGTATTCCTGACCGGGCCCTCGTCTGAAACGACAAAGACACCATACGAGCAACATCAAGGAATGGCACAGTATGGCTTCCCAAGTTTCTCATAGAAAAACCTCTAAAAGATAAAATGTTCAACTGGCACGTCAAAGGCAATTCCTACCTTGTGTACGCCGTCATCATCCTGGAAATGGCCGTGTTCGCACGCAACAGGTTGTTGAAGTCATCTGTCTCGTCGAACTCTAATTGCAGCGCAATCTATAAGATTTACAAGTTCCAGAAACAATCGTGTAGAGGGGATATCCAATTCCATAGGATTTTCTAATTGACAATACTTTCAGGCAATATGTAAAACACAGGAATACATAGAAACAGTTCAACGCAAAATAAGATAAAATACATCTTAAGAGAAAAATAAATACATATGTATAGGCAAATAGCTAAATTGTACCATAAGATATATAAAGATACAATAAAGATAAAATATATCTTAAGACAAAAAAAAAACTTAACTAAAGACAGGAAAAATACAGATAAAATACCAATACCAATACCTAAACGTACAATAAGATACAATATAACACAAATACAAATACTGAACTAAACACAAGTAGATCTGTGCACAAGAAGAAATAAGATGTAATAAGATTAAATATATCAAAACACAAAAATAAATACAATAGTATATAAAATAAATAAAAATCTAAATACAATAAATAAAATAAATACAGCATATAAAATAAATACAACTCTCAATACAAATAGCTTTGTGCATAATAAGAAACAATAAAATGTGCAGAGGAAATTGGAATGGCAGGAAAATGAGCATGGAGAGACGCTAGCAGTGTGATTCAAACCTCAAACATCTTGAGTAGCAGATGCTCTTCCCTGGCCTCGTATTGATTGCCGTACAGACTGAACATGACCGTCTGCAGAAGTTCTACAGCGATGAGCAGAAAATAGTCAAATAGTGCACAAGAATCATGAAAGCTAAATGCTGAGCAAAAGTTAGAATTATCTCACTTCGCCGAGGCGCGTTCTCGAAATCTCGACACAAGCAGCCACTATCTAAACAGGTAAGATCTGTATACACAGTGGATAAAGTAAATCGCCGCGAAGTCTGAGAAAGTAGCGCCTCACTTTTGGCTTAATACGCGTGTCTAGCATCGAACTCGGTTTATTTAGTTAACCAGGCCCGATAAGTTACATATAAAAATCAAGGATGCATACAAAATCGCCAATTATAGGCAAAATCCATGACACATTCTAGCCTACAACCTCACTGGGTTCCGCATTACACACTCATTATGGCAAAAGTTACCATTTCTGAAATTAAGAATAAAAAACTTTGAACCGCTACCGAAACGCCTCTAAAGTAAGGACATTCTGCCTGCAGCTAGCAAGATGCCATCAAACATACCATCTATTTCTGTCGGCGCCACAGAGCGTGTTAGCTTAGCGAGATAAGCCGGTTCCGTCTGCAGCAGGAAAAACAGGTTTCCAAAACACTAAAATAGCAACAACAGCATCAACGGCACGGCCCTCGCACCTTCTAATAGGCCAAGGGTTCATGGCCGACGCAATAAAATTCTCTACTCAATCCCGTGCTTAAAGCGACAGAAAAGAATAATACGAAAATTACAAGCAAAAGTTGCATATCGATAGAAGTCCAGAAGATGTGCAGTCCCGCATTCAGTATGAAACTTCCCAAGCCACGAAGAATTGCTTGCAATTCGAATGGCAACGACGGAGCCGCGCAGAAATAATTTGGGGAAAAAATAAACAACTGAAGGCTTTTCAAGATTACCCTGCACACAAGAAAAATAAAAAAACCCTGGTCATTACTGAAAAGAAAAACTTCGCAAAGCAAAACGAGAGAAAAGAATTGCTAAGAACTACTCAATACTGACCCTCTTTTGAAGATCGTCTTTCAAGACACCTAAATTAAGAAGAAACGACGCGTTAGCAACAAAGGCGTTTTCAAGATCACAATAGCAAACAATTGCACTAATCCACAGGGAAATGCAGTGATAGCAACACACGTAATTCTAGAATCACACCTGCAAACCGTTGCACTAGTGGTTCGTAAACCTCGGTTGATTGGACCTACCGTTTGCTCCTCAGTACGCTGTATTGCGATTGGTCTGACATGACGTAATCTCGCGGCAGTGAGGCTTACAAGATGGCGACCGGTCTGCAGCAGTCGTTACTGATGGGGAAGCTTTCGCTGGTTATTTATTTATACATTGGCTAAATTTAACTGTAACTCAAACCCTAACCCTAAACCCAACCGTAGCCCTTTCCCGAAGAAGCTCTAGCAATTCATTCCTCAAGAAATTGAAATTTTCAACGAAATCTTTAAAAACTTTATTCGCAGACAATTAATTAAACCATCCTGGCGTGCAGCCGCAGCCCTATGGACCTTTGCGGCATGTAGCATGAGCAATCGCAGATTGAGGAGTAAAGGGTAGCTTTAGGAGGCCTAGCTGTGGTCAGCTACATCGCAAACACACTCCTGCTCAAACCTTTGGCTGGGCGAAGGGAGTTTCGAAGAGAGACGAAACTCAAACTAAAGCGCTTCCGGCAATTGCCGGTCTGTCACAGCGATTCCACAACCTGAAAGGACGCATTCGTGCAGCGGGATATAGCCTTTTGCCCCAGGACACCTTTCCTGGTCAGGAAACGGTCCCGAACGGACCATTTACTGAAGTAGCTCAGACCTTAGCATCTAATCTCTTGCAAGCGACTACTGCTGGAATGTACGGATTGGAAATAGAGGACCTTCAACCAGCAAGGAGCACTGACCATAGAAATGGCGGCGGGATGACCAGCAACACGGTAGCACACGAACAAAATACTGACCGCAATGCAGGGCTGGCATTCTAAGGACCCCGGGTATGTATAGCGCTACGGGACAACAAACGCTTTAAAAATCACAATATAAAATATTAATCGACGCCGCCCAGATGACCACCTCTGCCAATACCAGACCTGGATCACCACAGGGATTGCTAACCTCACAAGCGAAATACTTGCGCTGTCCATATGAACTTGTAAAGTGCTACTAGCACGTAAAGAGCGACGATCATACATTTATCACTGAAAATTGCTAGGCGCAAGGGGAAGCGGGGGCATAGATTTTGGTCTACTTGATCACATTCATCCTAGCATTCATCAGCATTCATCCTAATTTGATTCGATGATGGAAATGCCTTTTCTTAGCCCTGTTTGCATAACCTGAATTTATCTAGTTCAAGCAATCCAATCAAAACACGGCGTGGTATCCTATGCGATACCTTTTTTAGATGTTCCCCCGAGGCAGGCGAACGTGCGTCCAAAAAAAATTGATTCCGATGCGCGTTGACCACAACAAATACATCTCGACAATAACCCGTCTGGGTAAAGCGCATCACAAGACGTCATCATGGCGAACCAGGAGTGAGGTCTAGTCGGTATCCTGGCGTTACGCAGACATCACAGAAACAAATCAACCCACACGTCATCATAACAACTTCAGTACGCACGCTCGAGCGACCATCCGAAGACGACAGTATCTCGTGGCACATAGCAGAACATGTGAACAATGCCTTACCTAACCGCTGTTCCCCAACAGTGCTGTGATCTCTGAATTCCTAAAAACAGAACTTGAGTTTGCTACTTTCTTTAACATAACCAACATAATACTAAACGCGCGACATTCATTACAGAAGATGATACTTAGCTTACACAGATTGTTGCTGTCTAAAATTAAGTTTACTTTTCACTTTGTGTAAATTTAAAGAGCTAAAGAAGGAGGCTCCCACAGTATCACAACTGCTTCATTATGCTGAATGGTAGCCTATATTTACAAAAATATATATATATATATATAACATGTGCGGCACTCAATGAGCAGGTTAGGTACACGTCTGGGTTCTTGCTTGGGTAGCTTCGCTCCTAAATGGGACAGCAAGCACAAGGCATCCGCACTTCTCTCGCAAATAGCGTATGTGACAAAAGCGTGACCGCCGAGGATGCAGTCAAGGAGGTATGTCCAAGGGGCCTACCTCGATCGTTATCTTGTGATTAATAAGTAGAGCAATTCTCTGGTCGAAGAATCGCACCTCCTTCTCCAGCTCGAAGTTCTTCTTACACTGCTTACATATGTCCATTTTCAGATCGCGAATTTGCCGGCGAACTTGAGTTAAAAGAAGAAGATCGAAATGCATTCTCTGTCCGGGCAACAACACGTACAACAGCGGACCAAGCCAAATCTAACCAAACCGAGCGAGGGCAAAATTTAATGACAAGAAAGAAAACGACATTGTGGCGGACAAGGCAAACAAAACGAAAAGATGACGCAACAAAAGAAAACAAATACAACTCTCACCAAGACAGAAAAAGTCACTACCGAGCCGAGGGCGTGGCAGTCATATGGAACACGCCATCCTCCATTATCAATCCTAGTTTTTTTTATTAGTTAACACGTGCATGGCGTGTCTTCCACAAAAACTTTTACAA
Organism: Craspedacusta sowerbii; assembly: GCA_003687565.2. Lineage (NCBI taxonomy): Eukaryota > Metazoa > Cnidaria > Hydrozoa > Limnomedusae > Olindiidae > Craspedacusta > Craspedacusta sowerbii. The sequence continues at coordinate 6,424 of QQSS02200849.1, forward strand.
ATCGCTGAATCTCATATATATATAGGTTCGTTTTTTGTTGACATGACACTTAGTTACCCTAAGTAAGACGGGGCTTGCAGACAAAGCTCGAAAAGTAAAGACGTAAACATAAAAAAAATAAAAATCAATAAATAAAGTAATAATAATATTAACTACGGCTTCGAGAAACCAATAATATTTAATACTTTTTCACGCTGTATGTGGCATACACCATGAACGGCAGATGTCAACAGAAAACAACAAGCACACACAAAAACACAAATTAACACGCACACACACACACACACACACACACACACACACTCACACACACGCGCGCGTGCAAACAAGCATACAGTGAGCAGAAACGGAAACGAATTGCACGTTTAACCCTCAACGAAATCGAAGGTAAAAATGAGGAAGGTTGCTCTTCCAAAGCGAAAGGTAACACATAGCAACCAGGTTGATAGCTCACCCTTGAATATTAACTCTTCGGTGTCTGACGAGGCCTTCATAATCAGCAGGCAGGTCCAGACCACGATTGATCATAGCAACATCACCAGCACAGACCGTTCTCACTACCTCCTTTATTCAACTGATCTACCCACTCATCCACAACACTCAACCTCGCTTGGAGAAGTTCAACCGCACGGTAAACTCTGCGCGAATTTTAACAATGCACTCGGGGCCATTCATACAATGACCAAGCTTGTCGCTACATCGCACGTCTAAATGACTCAATTATAGACTTAGTGTTCAGTGCGGTATTAAGTTGAATACAACCCAACCCGCTAGTTTACATCATCGCTCCGACCTTTGTCTAGATGCTGAGACGAGATCAGCAAAGGCCACTGTCAAATTCCGCGACAGCTAAACCTGGTTTCCATCCGTGATTTTAGGAGCCAACGTACCGCGCGGATAAACGTGGACAGGGCTAGACCAAACCACACGCGAAATTACAAAGTCGGCCGTCTTTTACAGTCTTCGGTACATCTCCGTTGTGATGGCGCGGCTATTAAGCGCTCCAACGCCGATCTTGAAGAGGTAAAACGGATTTCGGCTCACAAGATGAAGCCACCGGTCAGGCTTAGCAAAACAATGGAGAACTGCGCGAGCCGACAACGCATCTTCTAGCGCGTAAGTCATGAAAAAACGCGACTTCACATACCTCCAAGTGGCAGTTGCATTAAAGAGGAAGCATTATCGGCAGTAGGCTGTTTCTTCGATCTTTGAGGATGTCTCCTTCTCCAGCAAATGTATTTGCTACATATCGTCCTATTTATTCCATACGGAATCGCAATGATGGTGTTTCTAACGTATTTGCATTTGAGAAGAAAAGTAAATATGTTCTTGTTGCAGTGCGACAACTCAGTCATGGCCGGCAGCAAATGGTGGACGAGAGCCGCCACGATAGAAAGGCCTGTCACGCACTTCAACATCCTAGCGTACTACGCCACCGAACTCCTACGCAAACCCATGACGAGCAAAGCGATAGGGAAAGGAAACAAATAGAAACCGGGCACAGCATGGCCGTTTCAAGGTCTTCAAACTTGGTTCACAGAAAGCCGTAAAAATTTGCGTGCATTATCAGTTGGATCGTTTGTGGCATAGCTACGGCCATGTTGCACAAACGTGTCTGATTAAAGATGCGCTAGATAATTAAGTACGTCTGAATTAAAAGTTCTTATTAGAATCGAAAACTCGAGATTCGGGAGGACGGGAGTGGAAGGCGTCATTCAACAGTGTTGATTCACGACGCCAACACTTGCATGTACACAGCGGAAGCAAAACAAATCCAAAAGACACAGACCAAGCAACAAATAGCCATGTTGTTCCTGTGGATGCTTGCGTCGTGCGCGTGTCTGCATACTGTGTGTGTGGTGTGTGTGTGTGTGTTTGTGTGTGTGTGTGTGTGTGTGTGTACGAGGCACTACTCAAAAGAACAAGCCCCGTGTCGTTAAGGTGATCCCCATTCATACTTCCGTTAACTTTCATTCGATGGCGAGCATACGCAGCAGGAAAGGCTTGTCCCTACCACTTGATAGGGAGTCGGTAAAGGTTTGCGGAAAATAAAAGAAATACCGCTACAACAACAAGTGAAGGTCAATAAGGCAACCCAGGGAGACACGTTAATAACTCCTCTATGCAAACAGCTGTGTGCACATAAAAAAAAGTGTGCATACCTATAGAAAAAAAGCGAATTTGCTTGCAGATGCAACAAATAACGGCAAAGGCCCTTTCACGGCGGTACATGATTTACTATTCTGCAGATAGAACTTCCTGCTGCAGGATGAGATCATGGAGGAAGAAACAAAAGCGCAGGTGACACTCGCTCGCGAGACTCAGTAGGAGAAAACTTTGGTGGAAGCCGAGAGGACGAAAAATGGAAGGCCACCATTGTGACTGCCTGGGCAAACAAATGCGAAAAAAGGACAGTGGTGTTTAGCGAGTACGCGACACCGTACAGTGGACTGGCTAGACGACATCATTCAAATCCATCGCGATTCTTTAAAAGGTCGCCGAACCAAAAAGAGCACAAGACCGTTGCCACGGTCAAGAAAGAAAACAACCGGCGCCTCTGAAGCTACCAAAACTGTCTACCAGCGCCCTTGACGGCCTTACGAATTGAGCAAACTTGAACCAATGTCGAAGGAAATAGTATCTATAAATTAAATTACAATATCTATATATCGATACCTATAATATCTCTAGCAATAGTGTCTAAGTATCTTTAAAGGCAGAACCACTCGTTTCCATGTAGGGGACAAGTTTCACAAAACCAAAGTCAGTACTAACTACGTAAGCAAACCTCATCGGGATCTTTATTTAAAAAAAAAAAAAAAGGCGTAGCCACACGAATTGCCCCGAGCTTGAACACTTGAAAAGCACGTTACACAATGAACGCAGAACGCCTGGGTAATTATAATAATATTATAATAATTTCACAATAAAACAAACGCACGAGAATAAATAGCGAGAAGGAATAGATATTTTTAATTAATCAAAGCCGAACTTAGCACAAAGGAAGTTCAACAAAGTTCTCGAGGTTTTCCAATTCTGCGGCTAGAATCTTGCCTGCTGACCGCAAGCACAAACTGAGAGGGGGACGCACTTGAGGGTACTAGGGGAGGCCTGACGCACGGACACTGCATGGGGGTCTTCATCACTCCGAAACACGCATCTATATCCTTGGATCTACCGGACAGGAACAAAGTCCTCAATATCAAACAATAAACCGTAAAATGGGATACCATTGAAAGGCTCGTTCAGAGTGACAGCAAAGAACATTTTTTGCCAAGAGTAGCATGCATCAGCAAAAATGACGGTGCGTGCATAATTTCATGTTGCTGCCCAGTCTCAACAGTCAACAGGCTTCCAATTTATCGAATCTGTCAAACACTTCGCTTTATTCAGAAATTTGTTTTTAAACATAGCCTAGGCTAGAGATTAGCTGTCTTATCGCCCATCACATAGGATGCCAGGAACGAATCTACTGAACGGAATGTCTGCTTCAAGCATGACTTGTATTCTCAAGAATGCCAACCGATTTACGGCAACTGGCCGAGTCTTAGCACCCTACCCCGAAAGTTCTCTGATAAGCTAAATCACATCAGAACTGATTTCCATCGATTCGGGACAAACGCTCTGCCGGATTAGTGGGCTTTCCTAATACTCTCGATAGCGTTGTGCTTAGATGACACGAGCAAACTTAAGCCTCGAGTTAGGAAGGATGCGCGTGAGCAATCAGATTTTCTAAATGCCATGAAACAAAATCGTATTGTTTCTCATCATCGCGTCCGCCTAAAGAATTTCATTTGGCCATATACCGTAATGGACATAGACACACACACACACAAACACACACACACACACACACACAAACAAACACACAGAGAAACGCGCACACACACAAAACACACACCACACAAACCTCACAAACTCAGACATACCTATGCACACACACACCATACAAACCTCTCTCTCTCTCTCACACACACACACACACCCTGCATACGAGATACATTGTAAGGCATTCTTCATATCATCCGCAACACGCCAGGACAAACGCGTACTTACCATTATCATGTAGTTCCTCGTCAAGTATCCATGAGCGGGCCTTTTCCCTAGGGGGACGCAGTCTGCTGGTGCCGCCTTGGGCAACCGTGACTGGTAGCACGCTTGCTGCAGGAGGCAACCACAGAGCAGCAGCAATACAAGCCATTCTCAAGCTCTCGTCCAGACATTGAGTGACCGACAGGGAGAGTCACTGTCGGAGATTCTAATATCACCTACAGTGACGTGAGCGTATCGAAGGCACAATTAACAGGTACTCCCTCGTGTCATGTTTTCCTTCAATTAAAGTTTCTAGATTTCACGCGCTAAATAAACATTAGTATGCGTGCGAAGAAAAATAACACCAAGGGAACAACTTTCCTACAACATGCTCAGTTAGAGCTCAAATACTCCTGAACACGAGGTAACGCCAACAAAAGACAAACCTTAAAAAAGCGATCGGTAAGAACAATTTCAAGTCCGAGGTATCATATCTGGAGATTCTATGATTGGAAGATTTGTTCGGTCCTCAAGATGTGCTTTTGTGGTTGTATGCGAGATATCGTCTTTGCGCTTGCTTCCTTGCTTGCTTGTGTGTGTGTGTGTGTGTGTGTGTGTGTGTGTGTGTGTGTGTGTGTGTGTGTGTGTGGTGTGTGTGTGTGTGTGTGTGTGTGTCTGTGCGTGCATGTACGTACGCGACATGCTTCAAGGCATGCTTTAAGACGCGCAATTGTATCTGCATTTTTTGCGGCAACCGAAACCGGCTATGGATCATTTCGAGCGCAAACTACAAATAAAGAATTACCATAATTATAAATGCATAGAATATGGTGAGAAAACATTGCTGCAGCATGGTACTAGCAATCTGTGAATATTGATTCAAGCAATCTGTGAATATTGATTCAAGCAATCTGTGAATATTGGCACTAATACGGGAATAATCACATAAACCGATCTTCTCCTAAGCAGGGTAAGCGCGGAGTTTCTTATGACTCGTAAAATTTATTGGGACTCTACGGAAAAACCATACCGTTTTCACCCGAATGTAAACACAAATACAAGTACGAAGAACTTTCAAGTCCATAGTCCAGGCCCGTCAGATCAAACTGACTTCATGCCTTAAGGCTCCATAAATCAATCGTCATACTTGAACCACGATGACAAAAATTAAAAAACAAAAACGGCCACGACAAAATCCCTTTGCCAATTCCTACGAAGAAAAAAAAACAGTCGAAAACTGATAGGAACTTATTCCTATACGCTCCGTTCGATTTCTCGCTTCAAACCTGTCGCCACTCCGCACAAACCAGTAATCAAAACAGTCTTAACGCCCTGTCTCAAAATGTAAACACAGCTAAATCATCCACCAGCAGGTAACAGAACACCCCCAACCCGTCCGCAGAATTGAATGCCGCAGCAGAGCTTTCAAACGACGTTTTGTGTCCGCAGGAATCCCATCTCCTGGTCGCGCGCATCCGCACAAGCGAAAAGGCTGGTCATTTTGCGCAGCGTCAAAATCGCGAACATCCCGTTCGCAATTAGGAAAACACAGGCTCCATCACGCAGCAAGGATCACCACACTGCGGTCGGAAATTTAATTTAAGCCTCCAACTCATTGCAGCCAAGTTACAAAAAACTCAAGACCCGAAAAAGACGACCATGTGGAACCGTGAATTATTACGCTGCAACCAAATATGCCAGCCATGCATTAGGACAATTGTCGTAGATTAACAGGATTCCGCTAGACCGTACAGTATACACGTGTTCTCACATTTCGTCGCTGGTGCCATGACGACCGATGACCACGGCATTAACCCCATGCCATACCAACCCTCGAAAAAAAAAAAAAAAAAAAAAGAGGAAAACGGAAAAAAAAAAGAACTTGTAGGAGTCTAGCATCCCATGCTTTCTATATCCCGTCGGGGGCGAATTAGTCCCACGGGCTGTAAAACGGAACATATACCGCAAGGGACGTCCTGGAAATACTCCAGGACCAGGTTCTTCAATTAGCTTTGTCACGTAGATGCACCTCCCCTCTAACGCAATACAAACAAAAAACACTGCACCATATTCGACTGCAAATCATCGCAACTGACAGCCAAAGAAAAGGATGCAGATTATGCTTGCTTCCTGAGCCTAGGAAACGAGATCTGACAAACCCCGTTAGGTTCCAGAACAAGGAACTTACAATCGCAGCCTGCATATGCAACGACAGCAGGACGAATAGCAAGGGGAACATAAAATACTAAAGTCTGGAAGCCTGAATTACCTGTGGCCTCTACCAAAGCATAGCAAAACAATATAGTAGGGACATGAGCAGATTATTAGGGTGACTTTGTCGCAGAACAACCAAGAAAATTCCAGAGGCGACGTATATCCCAAGTTACCATACAAAACATCGGGTTCCCAGACCTCTGCATATCGTCTTGCTCGAGCTACAAGTTTAAAGATTTAAGGATTATTTTCCCAACAAGTACGAAACAGCAGTTGATAAAACCGATCTACGATGTTCCCTGGACACTTCGCGATACAGAATATTTGAAATGCAGGCAATTGAATAAAATAAAAATTCAATCGGTTGCATTCGAGTGAGCGACAAGCGTCAAAGGCGACGCCTTCATCGCCAGGGCTAGTGAGAACCAGGACACAATGATCGTTTATCACAAACGTGGCATACATCGAAAAATAAGGGAGACCCGCCAATCTCAAATGGTTTCAAAGCAAGGTAAACATGTGAGATTTCCAGCTCAAACGTTTGCTTAGAAGCAACAGAAGATGGGCTGCAAAGCATACGCCACGGACAAAACAAATTAAAAAACGAGAGTTGATTCGAGAGAAAAGTGTGAATGAGACCAAAATTCGAATATAGGTTGGCTCTACGGTGTCTAGTAAAAAGAGGCGAACCAGGACAAACACAAGATAACAACAACAACAAGAACAACCACAGCAACAACAACAACAACAACAACAAAATAACAACAGCAACAACAACAACAACAACAACATTTATTTCAGTAAGACGTAACAGATAGCCCTTTTTTAAAATGAATTTTTAGAGGTAGAGATTCACTCCGTGGCGCGGATTATGAGAAAACACCGCCCTATCCCGTCCCAGTCAGAGAAATACTTGGAATAGAGCGACAAGTCAGTGTCTTACGTAATGGCTCGACGAACCAAAAACTCAAAATAAAACACGATTCTTTCTAATGGCTACGAGCGTTGCAAGAACCGAGAGAAAGCAAGGCAAAGAGCTAAGGCGAGTAAATAGAATACCGCATAACGGCATATGAAGAATTAGGGTAGAAATATAGTCAGATTAAGAGCTTGATAAAGCAAACATGCAACCTTGCTTCATGACTGGTATAAAAACGTATCTATTGCATATTAAATGCTTTATTATAACAATCTCAGGCATTCTTGAAGAACAATACACGCCCTAATCAGACAGAAACTCCGAATTGCCCTTCAACTCTCATTTGGCAATTCAGTGTCTCCTTTCCTCCGCACAGACGCTCCTGACTATAAACAAAATTTTTCTACAATTCGAGAAAGTGATTAAAAAACATTATCTGCTATTGCTGAGATAACGCGTTGCATTCAGTCGTAATGCTGTGTCATGGCCAATGCAGTTTCCGTGACGAAGAGGTTATCATGAAGTGTCACACATTCAACCGCCTACACCACGAACGAGCTGCGAATAGACGCACGCAAGTCAAGGGTGCAAATCTCGGCAGAAATTCGTAGCAAGAATAATGAGAGCTACTTACTGGCCTAAAAAGAGCTAATGCAAACCCATTTTTGACAGATAAGGAGTCCGATGGCCTATCTTTTACTGAAAGAGATTCATCGGCGTGGTAATTGAATGACAGAGTCAAGCATAGCATGCATGAAGTACATGTCTAGACATGATGACGTACAACAACAAGGGTAAACACCTAAATGACATACAAAGGCAGCGCTGGAAATACCTTCACGAAACTGCTTCTCCTAAGGTAGCAACATTCAGAAATGACGAAGAAAAATTAGAAATAACGAATAAACATAAGCAACAAAGAAGAAAAATAAGCAACAACGAAGAGACATTAGCAACAACGAAGAGACATTAGCAATAACGAAGAGATATTAGCAATAACGAAGAAACATTAACAATGACAAAGAAACATTAACAATAACGAAGAAAAATTAGAAATAACGAAGAAACGTTAGCAATAAAGAAGAAAAATGAGCAATAACGAAGAATAATTAGCAATAACGAAGAAACGTTAGCAATAAAGAAGAACAATTAGCAATAACGAAGAAACATAAGCAATAACGAACAACAGGAATGCTAGCATTTTTAGGCTTAAGAGCATCTGGGACACAGGAGGAACATTTCATTTCAACTCCATCTCAAACACGCATCAAGCAAGCTGCCGGGCTCACACTTAGCTGAAAGGAACGGATGAGCGACAGGGTAATTCCACCGGACATAACCGCGGAAGTACGAGTAGAGGTGAGAAGGGGAGAACGGCATGGCGACAGTCTATAGCAGGGGCCTCATCTCAGTCCGAGGGCCTCATTAACGGACTTACTACAAGTTGTGGGGACGGATACAGTGTTAAGGTCAAATAAAGTGAATCAAAACGAGATGTTATGTTTATCTGTGCCAAGGATTACTCCATGAACTCCTGCGTTCCCCTACTTATTACTTTTAAAGATCAATTCTTTGTGTAAGCGGTAATTGAACTATGGAGCAAAATCGTATAAATTCGGGTGTAAAATACGTAAAAATCAGAGTTTTGAGAGAATACAACGCAATTCAGTATTCACTAGTCTCTCATCGCAACAATCTGTTTACTTACGTCACGCGCATCTGATGTGGGTTTATTGCAACAAGGCATAAAGTCCTGAAATTAGTTCGCCTCCAAGAAGCATGGCATTCATCATAGGTTTCCGTACTTTTCTTAATGTTGAGGAAGGCATCCGCGGGCAGGAGTAAAAGGCCTCCACCCGCGGGCCGTAGCTTGGAGACCCCTGGTCTATAGTGATCGATGCTGGGCAGCGGCCATTTACTTAAGCACGAACAAAGTGCAGTAGGCACGTTGATTATAAGCACAATCAAAGCTTAAGAGCACCAAAGCTTAAAGTAAAAGACCAAAAAAGGACCGACAACAACTGCATTAGTCGAATATATCAACCAATTAAAAAATAAATTCCGCTACAAACGATAAAGCGTTCTCTCCATCTTTCCAGGTAAGATATTTGTCACATATACCAATGACAAATGATATATATCCATTTAAGGTAATGTCAATCCATTCATAAGTCGCCCAAATATGGGCAATACTTTTCAAAGCACATTGATGTGTTGCAGTTATCCCATTTAATTGATCTAACAGTAATCAACGTATTCCTGTTCAGCAACTTTGAGACCCGCGTGTGAACTGGTTATGAAAAACTGGTTATCAAAAACGGGCCATGAAAGGCAGGATACAAAAAACCGGCTATGATAATCTGGTTATGATTAACTGGCTAGGAAAAACTGGCTAGGAAAAACTGACTAGGAAAAACTGGCTAGGAAAATAGGCAAAAAAAAACGAGCAACGAAAAACAGGTAATAATTTTTGGCGAATGAGCCTTGCCTAAGAAAAACCTAACCAGCAATCACCGAATGAATATTAGCGGCTGCGTCCTGAACTTACAAATCAACTACAAGAGATGCCCACGCGTAGCAAGTGAGTCACAGCGGAAAAGACGTGTTCGTAAACGAGGGAAAAAAGGAACACCCACCCAATCCCACTCAAAAAATATGGAGGTCATCTCAACCGGCATTTCCAGGCCCTCACGACACGAAAGCATAACCGACCGGAAAAGCAACACAAAAAAAAAACTTCCATGGACTAAATCCAACAACTCGAGCAAATTCAAGTACTCCATTCAACAACCAAACGCAAGGCTAACAATTCACAATCCGTACGGCTCCGTTATAATTCGACCTAACAATCTTAACAATGAGTCATTTCCTAGTTTCCTAATGTTAAAGGTATCTAGGGTTACTTTAATTCGTATAATTATTAAATTATATGAAATAAAATGAACACAATTTAAAGGACAAGATTATACATATATATAGTGCAGCTTATCGTTAAATTTATTACATTGTATTATACTACATATAAGCAGTTTTAACTTGCAGATGCTGTCAGAAGAACCACTGCAGCAATTGCATCTTAAGACTCTTTAGGGACCCGGAAATCACCGGGATATCAATCGACTATGAAATCAATCGACCGGGAAGTTCGGACAACCGGCTATGCTTCGGAAAGATGCCTGTGTCGAATCTCAAAGACAGCTTCGCGGACGACTATACCACACAGAATGCGAGCAGTAATCAGAAGCCTGTTGAACTGAACCAAATGAATGACAGATTTGACACCAGCTCAGAACATGCGAATAGAGAATAGACAGGAAAGAAGCTCTATTAATATCTTAAGAAACCAACGTACTGAATAAAATCAGTAAATCCTCCATTGTGTTAGGTAGCAAAACTATTTGGGCAGTCTTTGCCAAGGTCCGCCAGAAGATAATACGCAAAGGCACTTGCCTTTGAATAAAAAATGTACTTACACAATAGAGTTCGATGACACAGGTCCATACCTCTGAAGAGATAGGAAACTCGATCAAGCATATCCGGGCTGGCACCAAAAATACCACGCCGCATAAAGCAAGGCACAACGAAAAATGTTATGCCTGCAGATTTTCCAAACGAATGACATGTATAGGAAATAAATTAAACTAATTCTAGTTCTTGGAGTTTCACAGCATGATGAGTCAGATAACAGGAAACATGGATTGCGGAGCATTTTCGTAGGTGCACATGTTCTGGTCTCGATCCCTTCCGCATGCTGAACTTGGCATGTTGGTAGCCTAAACACACACGCATACACACGCACGCATACACACGCACAAACAAAAACACAAAGATTCACATACAGAAATAGACAGGAAAACAAACAAACTCAGCCACACCAACACACACGCACACAAACACACATTCAAACACAGCAAGAGCAACAAAATAACCGTCCAAATTAATGGATTATCTATAATATGAACGACTCGCATGATCCTCTCAGACAAAAAACGTCCAGCGCCTGGTCTTGACCCAAGCAGTCGGCAAAAAATGACATAGCAAGAAAAAAAAATTACACATTAAGGAGGAAAAAAAAAGGTCTGCACCGCCTTAACACGAACAGGACTCTCGTAAACCTTCGTTTAATATATGGAAGAAGTATGAATTACACTTCAACGTCTTAGAAGCAACTTTAACTGTACAATGCCTAAAACAAATTGAACAGTTGACAAACATAGCAACAGCTAACCATTTATTCGCCACTGCTCAGCTAACCAAGACAGCATTCTTTCATTCGGCTTCACTGGATAGGAGAAGCCAAGCGTTTCTTCCACGGCACACTTAGCGGACTTCTGCTTTGCACTGGGCTGTTTTAGAAAGAGCTTCGTTTGTGCCATCTTATAAATCACGACAGCCTATGCAAATGATCGTCACCGGCACAATAGGAAGGTCACCGGTACAGTTGCTGCTGCCCTGCCAATCCTCTACAAACGCGCCATGCGCGAGAACGCTTTTTGTGAGATCTACGCTAAAAGAACATACTATAAATGCACGTACTAATCTCAACGTTTTCCATGATGAATCAACGCAACAATATACATCAGCGCGCAAGGACAAACTTGGCTATAGACATCGCCACCTTGACTATGCTGTACATGGCGGAAATCTTCGCACAAAAAAAAAACAAAAGCAAAGCTATCAGCAATTTCGCATATGCATATGTCCATCCACTTTCTTCCAGTTCCCGACAACAGCGTTATACATCGCTGAAGCATTTTACATCGGCAGCGAGTCCGAATCCTCAGCGAATGATACTACACAATACTCACAGAATGGTGCCACACGAAACCATGCGAAGCGAGTTATTGTTATAGGCAAGACTAGAACTTTAGATTCTAGCAGGTAGCCGTATCGAGACCATACCGACCGGAACAATACCACATGGGGCGGACTAGGAATGGCAGCTCCAACTTATCATGAGTTCAATCTCTCGAACAATTTACATTGAGGGCACGCAAAGCTGGCCCAAGATAAATAGGAAATCTCCTCTGTGTTATGAATGGAGGCCGAAGTGCAAAGCCGAAATAAAAGTTGGACTCGCCACCACACACGGGGGCCAACATCAGGACAAAACACGGCCAACTGCGAAAATCGTTGTGGACAATAGTTAACAATTAACACTAAATAGGCTACGGGGTACTCTGAGTAAGCGATCAATGCAAGTGGTAATTCCGTGCATTCAAGTTGGTGGCGTCAGCATAGGCGTTTCGTAATCGCGTAGTCACAACAAGGCGCCAGAACAGCTTGCCGTTCATACTGCAGTGGCGAACTACGACATGGCCCACATGAGGCTAAGATGCCGGCGACCGAGAAGCGCGCTGTCTCCATTGGCAACTCCTAGCAACACTTGCAAGCAAGTCTTGACATGATTGCATGCAGCTTAACCCTTTCTAAAAAGGAACTCGACGATAAGTAATAGGTAGCTCAGATCTTACAAAATCGTTCTGACTTAAGAACTGAACAATTTTATATATTTATAAGTTTCTTGGCGGAAGGAAGTTGGAACATATTTATGTAAACGCCGCAGAGATCAACGCACTGCACGCATGCATACACATGGCCACATTACACTGTATCATTGTACTCAATTCTGTGAGGTATATGCACGGTTCTTTTGTTTACAAAGAAAACGGCCTTTCGTTGATGCTGCTGGGCAACAGGAAAAAAGAAACTGCTAGCAACACAAAGACGACCAGCCCGAAAACCAGCAAGATGATCAACACGCAAAACCAACTGCAGTCAATCGTATCTTATCTTCGGCAAAACAGGGCAATTAGAGCCAGTCTTCTCTCTCCAGCTAGGTGGCATGTGCTTCAACTCGAAAAGGAAATTTCGCCAGCATCTTGGATCCATGACGAAAAAAAAAACACGCACGTTTGGTAGATATCGTACCTATAAAAAAAACTTAATAGCAGGAACAAGCCACGCAGATTCATTTATCCGATAGCATCAGCCAGACGTGCAGTCGTCAATGGCGTGTGATAACCGTGCGAGGAAACAAGTAGTTAACGCAAGAGCCCACACAGAACTCGCCTTCGTCACGGGAAATGAAGTAGCACATATAATGATAGGTAGCCGCTGGTAACGATATCTTGACAGGCTCCACTATCGTGACATTACCATTTGCACCTAATTCGTAGGGAGAGAAATGAGATCTGCCTGACGAAAACATGGACATGAACGGTGCGAGAAGGTCTGATGTCTACTTTCCTAATCCAGCATACAAAATGGTTACAAGACACGTCCTTTAGCAGTCATATAGCCTACCAGCGCGAATAGGGAAGCGATGAAAAGCCATGGAACAAACCATTAAAGCCCACTTAAACGTCGATTCGACGTTCAGTTCTTGCGCACAAGAAACAGTGCCGGTCGAACCCGAATGTAACCACAAGCAAGAAAAAAATGGCAAGCAAGCGGAAGAACACGAGTTCAGCTAAGGCCAATTTAAACCCAATTAGAAAGAAGACTTCAGGAAAACCAACGATGACCCGAAAACATAACAAGACTGTGGGTCTAGATACGGAGACTAGGATGCCAGAACAAACGCAAAAGGCTATCATACCCGTCGCACATGGCTAGAGATCCTTCACGATACGATACACGTTTCTTCAAATTTCCTTTGAATCTTGCTTAACAGAAACTATTAGCAGGGGGTAAAATTCGTTTACAAATTCAGAAAAAATCTAACCTCTTAACTGTATCTTTCTTGCCTATCTACGGCACGTAAGACTGCAAAGTTATTGGAAAAGACTCGAGCTCATTTTCGTAAGCCCCCTTTCGTCCTCATAATAGAGGAAGGACCTATTACAAGGCGACTAAGCTAAACCTTGTAACTAATGCATCGCCTGTATCGAGGCTTTCGGTAAAATAAAGAATACGCAAGTTCTTCATAATCTTAAATTCTTAAAATCTTCTGGTACCCTTGCCAGACGAATAAGATCTGAAAACGGTGCTATGCAAGTCAAAGGCAGATGCTTCCTTTTTGTAAGCTTCAAAGCACAAGCACAAGACCTCTAGAGAACCTTGTGACAACAAAACAACAACATTTTGTTGTTGTTGTGGTCGTTTTTGTTGTAGAGTCTTGTGAAAAAATGTCTCGGTAACTAACAAGAAGGTTCTTATTACCCCTAAGATTCCAGGACATAGTAAACACATCTAGAAACGGAGGAAGTCCAAGAAAAAGAAAACAGCAAATGGCTACGATGCACCTGGCACTTCTGCGAATGAAGATAAGATCGGACAATTTTCCATTCTCAGCTAAATTCTGGAGCCAGTGCCACTTTAGCAAAATGATCGCATCTGATAAGAGTACGCACATCTGTCGCGTTTATAGTACGGCAACGCGTCAATCACCGCGGAGGTCTCCAACGCAGTTGCAGGTTGTAAATTGTTCAAGTGGAGTTATACGGGAGAAAATCACCACGGAGTATGAGTCACGGAGGAAATTCTAGGCTTTCGACCCAAACATTTCACAGGCCACGCTCCGAAACATTTTAATTATTTTTTGCTGCCGTCACCAGAAAAAAAAATCGCATATTCGTTTTATTGCAATATAAGCTTGAAAGCTTTATGAAGAGCATTTCTCAAGATCGCTGCATACTTGCACTGAGCCTTCAATAGCGTCGTCAACAATTTCCCTAATCATGCGCATGACAAGTTTGACAAATCAACAAATAAATAAGCAGCAGATTATTTCCGACGAGACGCACAGATGGAAAGTCACAGACGCACAAAAATTACGTAAACCAACTCAGACTGATTACGATCAAGGAATAAAGCGCAAGAAAACACATACACACAGACATACACATACACAAACACACACACTCAGACACGCCCACACTCAGACTGATTACGACCAAGAAATGAAGTGCAAAAAATAACACACACACGGACCGATTACGAGCAAAGAATAAAGTGCAAGAAACGCACACACGCATATACACACACACACACACACACACACACACACACACCTCTTAAAGAAACACACCGAGCCCTAGCCTATAAGAATTCAAAACACTAAATTTAAAATCACCATTTAAAAGCACAATTCCGAAAGGCCTTTTACTTCGTACCATCTCCTGCGTTAACCAAGTCTACGAGTTAACGAGGTTAAATACGGAAACTGCCAAAAACCCACAGGCGAAAGCGAGAGGCTCCTTCCTAGAAGCCGCTCTACGCAAACTCCCCAACCATGAGTGCATGGCGATTATTGAGATCGCTTTCCTCTTGGTGGTAATGCAAGAAATGCCATCACAAGGTCGTGGAAACAGCCCTTTACACAAATGCCATTCGTGTTTAATCACTTCAATGCTAGACAGATAACTCCCTTCTCTGATGATTAACCGTGCCAGAGCGCTTCAACTCAATACCACCAGCCATAAATTGGAGATTAGCAGTTAACCGTAATGGTCTTAGATAACACCAAACTGAAAGAACGGATGCTTGCAAACGAGATGAAGACCAAAGCCAATACACAGTGACAACACAGGACAGTTATTAGGTGCGAAATGCTTCAGATTTTCAGGGCAAGGGTGTGGAAGCCTGTATGCCACCGTTCGTGAGTGACGCAAGGGCACATTTGCACTAGCTCCTCGACTGGAAGAAGAATCACATTGCATTTATATAGCAAGGCTTTCGCAAAAATAAGCTTTACAAATGATGAAGAAGTTGAATTATTTAACGACATTTATCAAGCCTTCCTTTTAAATTCACTTAAATTAGTTAACGAATGCAACGATTCTGAAGTTCAATGGGCTCCATTTCGCAGTCCAAACTTGGTGCGCTGCCGTAGGAAACTTAAGGCACTCCTTCTGCAAAGCGCAAGCTTGAAACAAGTTGTAGGAGACTCTCGCTAGCACCTTTCAGCTGGGTGGGTGGGTTGGCGGTGGTGGAGTTGGGGAGGGGGGGCTATTACTTGATTGCGTAAAGCGCTATTACAGTACCAACTCGTGCGATCAGCTTATGCGCATGTCAGGCGCAAGCGAGTCACGATAAAACGATCAATATAGTGGACACTGGTGCATCACGATTGATGACACAAATCTGCAAATCCACAACGCTGCAACGCGGCTTTATTAATCTACTAGACAATTAAGAGACGGGAGTTTCGTGAAATGCAGGAGATTGTGGGATGTGCCACAGACTCAAATGTGCATAAAGGACACAAGCATCAGCAATCACACAGCCATTTCAAGGTATCAAGCAAGCATCTCCATTTCAACGCACTATTTGCGCAAAAAAACTAACGCACAATACTAAGGTCTCGTAAAAACATCGTAAACTCCTAGCCCGATTGCCAATAATAACGGTATCTCACAAAGTAACGAGCCACCACCAACCGCACTTCAGTCGTCAAGATCCAAGCAAACAGGTCAAGTGAGGGGCAAGAAGGTTTGCCCACGAAGGAAAGCGGATCCTCGAGCAAAATACAAGTCGCACTCCCCGAGCTACACTGACAGTTCTAAAGCAGAAAACGCGTTCTTGCGCCAACACAAACGCAAGGATTGCCCAGTAACGAGCTCGCCAAAACGGCGGTTGTAGCTAGAATCATTCAACACCGCAGTCCCACGCTGGTGCTGCCACAAAAGAGACACCTGCACTTAACGCCAGGAAGCCATTGAGCCACTCAGCCACTTAAGTTACAAAGACAAACGATTCGTTTGGGGGTAACATACGGCACGCCGCAGGAAGCCACAATTTCCAGTACAAACCATGCTGCCCGACCCCTAGCAAGCACAACATGCCAGGACTGGTACCGATAAAACATCAAAACATCGCTACGGGAAGATACGAGGCCGAATAGTGATCACAGTCGCAACAAACACGCACGAACGAAAAGCTGTAATACGCACGCCGAAACGCTCAGTATCATCCTGTCGATCAAAATCGACTCGCTTCTCGTGGCGCACTCCTCACTCTTCCTTAATGGCTCATATAATATCTCATCAATGCACCAAGGTTATTACGGACAAAGCACGCCCCAAGGCTTCCCTACCAGCGAGAGAAATACGAACCTGCTGGTACGCGAGCAAGATGCAGCTTGTAGCAAAAGCGCTACACATCACTACAACTGTTCGTTAGAAAGCTTTCGATTGCTTTATTTAATGTTAATGGTGCAGTGTAGCACACCATCACACATAAGCAACTTGCAACACACGCTAGAGCTAATAAAAGGGAGGAAACAAAAAAAACGCCGAAGCATGCATTAGAAAAAAACCTGGAGAAGCTAGAGATCCGAATCCAGAAGAAACAACTGCACGGTTCACCGCCCACAAATATTTTAAACGGCTCACAAAACCCACACCTACTTTAAATACGTGCATTGTGACCAGAGTGGAATAGGAAATGCCAGCTAAGTGCTATTTCCTCAATCATGGCCCGATATTAGTTATCATCTCGAGCCTGCCAAAATCTCCGCCTTCTTCGAGCCAAGTGAAACGCAGGGAGAGCATGTACCCCCCAACCTCCACGAGCGCACAAGGGTTCGAGTCATTAAGAACTGCTGTAAAAGGGGTGACACGAACGTAAGCTACGTACGTCACAAACAACGACCGCACTCCAGGACATCTAATAGACCAAGGAACTATTGAAAGAATCATATGACGCTAATAAAAAATACAGCCAACAAAAACATCAACAGCAAAAAACAACAACAACAACAACTACAACAACAACTGCAACATGACAACTAAAACAAAACCAACTACAACAACAACAACAACAACAACAACAACAACAACAACTACAACATGACAACTAAACAAAAACAACAACAACAACAACACAGGTTAGTATATGCCTGATAGCCGAACAAAGCACTCGCAGACTGCTCCTTGCATGCAAAACTTGTCGCGTTTAGAACTTAAAAGGATAAAAAGAAAATGGTAATCACGCAACAAGAGTTCTGCCCCTCCAGGGATTCGAAGAAGCTAACTCCCAAACGAATGCAAAATCGGTGGGACAGCAAACAAATGGGCAGGCCGGTGATACAATAAGTGAATATTACTTTATGCCCGCCACAAAGCTTTAAAACAAAGATACTACCAAAGAGCTTTACTTCCTGTCCGCCACGACGAGCTAGACGAATTGTGAACCAGCGGAAGACGGCATCTTACCCTCGATAAGGTCTCCATCTTGAGTTATAGTGCACTGTCTGGCCATGGTTCCTATCACAGTTGAAATCCTGCAAGAAACGTTTGAGGTAAACAAAGTAAACAGCTAAGCGCGCTAGTTCAAAACAAATATCTAATTAATTTTTATTACATAATCACGTACTAGTATATATACATATATATATATATATATATATATATATATATATATATATATATATATATATATATATATATGTTTACAAGAGAATAATATACATATTATACATAGACAC
>QQSS02200850.1:0-12154 GCA_003687565.2 Craspedacusta sowerbii
GGTGGTGGTGGTGGTGGTGGTGGTGGTGGTGGTGGTGGTGGTGGTGGTGGTGGTGGTGGTGGTAGTAGTAGTAGTAGCAGTAGCAGTAATAGCCGCAGCAGCAGCAGCACCTGTAGTACTAGTTGTGGTAGTAGTAAAAGTAGCAGTAGTTGTTGAACCATTATCATTATCGATATTGTTATTACCTTATTTGTTAATGAGTCACTGCTACCTCCAGTAAAAAACCTTTTTAGTTTGCTCCGCACTTCCAACACTCGAGTCCACCTCGCAAAAGTTACGGAAAAACAAGTCCACAAATACCTACCAAAAAGGACAATTCCATAAAGATACGCACGAAACTTAAAGTTTGATTCCAAGATCAGTAAATTTTATACGTGGTTATGTTACTTGAAAGGACTCTGGTAATTTGAAGGATACCGCAAAGCTTTTAACAGCTACTGCATAATTCCGGATGCTAAACATCAACAGAACCTACTTCGCCCTTCTTGCCATTCAGGGTAATCTAGCAGATCGTCAGCATACATTGTGTATACCTTCATGCGCCATTTCTTCTCGTTAGACTAAAAGTTAAAAACGAATTAATCACAAACCACAAATTCACTTCACGAGTATACAAAACCATCAACAAAACAATTGTCCCAGATGACGATGCAGGAAACAGAGGCACTGGCGAATTTCAATACTTGGCCGAATTCCATCGCATGTCGCACGTGATATGACTTTCGCCGATCCGAACTTGGGGCTCCTGGGCAAACAAGCTTTCCATAAATACATTTCAGTTTTGCACAGGCTTAAAATTAAGCGTACAAGAGCAACGCAAAGAACTCGGGGATTCGCGCCCAACGCTTTGCAATAAAGCAGGGGGAAAAAAACCGCGTCAATCTCAAACAAAGAATGAGTACACAATAAAGAACATGCTTAAGACAAACCTGGAAATAACCAACCAGCTTCCCAACAGTACCCCTAACCCCCGCCTAAAAGAAAGAAATCAGGTAAAAACCGATGAAAACAAAAGCAAATCGTTCAGCAAAAGCTACTAAGTAACATTCACGCTTATTTTAAGAAGCAATAAAGCAAGGAACAATTTTAGATCAATCAACCAGCTATAAACAGCATAGAAAACAACTCAATACTAACAATCCTGAGTCCCACGAGTACGGCACCGAACGCTTACGCCCACGCTGCAAAAAAAACATCAATCTTGTTGACAGATAAATAGCAATTAAAATAAAGCATAAAAAGTAAGGAAAGTTTAACCTCTTCAAACGTTTCTCTAAGAGCAGCTGAACAATAATCTTCTCCTTCATCAACGCCACCAGCAGGGATGACCCATTCACTACCGTTTCGAGTGCCAGAGATTAGCAGTACCTAAAAAGATTAAGGGTAAATACATGTGAACTTCCTTTGGAGATTTGGTCAAACAACGAACATTACGCACGAAAAATCCACAAACATCCAGCAAATTCCTCCAATCGAACATTGACAAGAGATTGATTTCATTCTATGGACGTCTTCCAAATCAAATCAGAATGAACAAAATAATCTATGACAATGCAAATGTTGTTGCAAACATTTTAAATGGCAATTTTTAATTGAGTGGAAATGCATCAACATAAACGGAAAGACCTCACAAAAAGAAACATGTCTTCCATAGCTCTAAGTTGATCAAACGATAGTGCTCAACACTTTCCATACTACTTAAAGAGAAAAAAAGAAGTTGGAGAAAGGACTTCTAAAATAGAACCCACTTGATTTTCTGTAGAGTTGCGAAATACAAGGCAACCAGCACGTTTGCGAAAACCTTCTTCAAATGTTCTTGGAGCAAACGGTTTCACAAAGCTACTACCATGCTCTTCCATTTCTCCTATCCTGGTTAGGTATCTTCCATCAGAAGTTATTTTCTAGCCCTTCAGAAAGTTCACTAGCTTACATAGATATGCTAGTTATCGCTTCATCTGAAAGAAAGCAACAGAAAGCAAGGCAATATGTGACCATTCTCATACAATGCAAACATCAAGTGACGACTTTGACATACGTTTTTAAAGCTCCCAATACGCCCAAACATTAATGTGTTCCCCTACATGATAACAATTAGGTCACGTGTGGCAACATCCTGAGTGGTTCTATTGCCCTTAACAAAACTCAGTAACTAAAATTTGCACAGTTACTAGGCTTAGGGAAAGGAAACCAAAATAACTGAATAAAGAGTTCCTGCAAACTCTTAGCACTTGACCATGAATGTCCACGCAATACACTTAATGGCATATATTATTTCGCCATTAAATGATGTAACAATCACATTACACAGCATGATTTTACCTGAAATATTGAAAAAAAAAACAGACCAGAAAAGCTTACAGCTCCAAGCTTTTACGTCTTGACAACCCATTTACTGACAAAAAAGCTTGGAAATACAACAGACTCAGGAATCATTCAAGATAAGAGTCAATCCAAAATTGAGCTGAAATTTAAACAGTGCTTACTGAAAAAACATACTTTACAGTATACAGTCCAATTGTAAAGCAATTTAAGACACTGAAAGTTATCATAATATTCTACTAAACCAAGCAGATTTCTAAAATAGCTCATACAATTAACATTGGCTAACACTAAGGAACACAGTTGATTACTAGGAAGCTGATCTGACAGACGGCAAACGCAAATTTTAAGCAACAAAATAAGAAACCAGGATTATGCTCTCAGATTTCTAACTAAATTCATCAACGTCTTCCTGAACTTCCACATCCTCGTCAGGACTATACAAGTACTCTACAAAACAGACCTGCCCATCATCACCAAGAACCATGTATTGCATAGACAGAAACCCTCTAAGGTCCATGCGAATTGAAATTTTGCTGGAAACAACAAGGGCTTTCGTTGAATGCTTCATTAATACAGTCCTGTACCTATTGCTTTGAGTTTTTTGACACTCAAAGGTTTCAACCATTTCAGAGTCCCTAGCATAATCTACATGAGCACTCCCAGAGTGGCCGAAAGTAGATATACGAAAGTAAGGACTTGCTGGGGACACATGTATTTGAATTACATCACTTGTCATATCCAGCTCTTGGAATGCATCCTTTAAACAAATGCTCTTCATTATCACTTTATTGACAACACTTTCACTAGAAAAATTAAAGTCAACTATGTCCTCAGGCTCCTGAGTTTTAATGCTGCAGTCAGTGAGTATCCCATCTTCAACCAGTAGCAATTTTAAAGGACATCCTAAACCACCGTAGCACATTTTAACAGCAGTAACGGAACCACTTTCTTTGGAAGACCCAAATATGTTCATACATTCAATCCAAACAGTAAGGTTGATGCGAAAGGTGGCACTTTCTTCCTTGAATGTGAAGTCTTGAAAAACGGAGGACTGGATGAAAGCACTTGCTTGCATGCATTTTGCATCCTCAACAGTAACTTTGAGCCCATTACTTGAAATGAAAACTGTTGCAATATCCTTAAAGTGAATAGCTTTTAGCAGGGCTGCCAGAATTTTGGCATTGTCTAACTTAGCCAAAAGCACGTAATCTTCAAATTCACCAGTTTCATGCAAAACAGACATTTCTTGGACGGCAGTTACTGTATGAAACAAAAAAACTCTGCAGAGTACGAATCGCTACGACTACAACGGAACAAAATACCCAGTGTCAAAGCCGCATATTAAAACCGCCACCATTCCTATGCGATTGTGTGTGTGACCTTGCGACTATACTAATTCACAAGATTTGGCCTATGTTTGGTGTGGGAAATCCAGGAATTTTCACTCAAACCATCACCGTTATAAAACTGATTCTGTGCTCCCCTTGAAGGCATCCCATGCTGTGACGAAACGCCGATACGCTTCTACGCGCCGACGTTTTGAGTACAAACCCGTAAGCATAAGCAAGCTTTCGTAACCGTGCCATACCGCAAAGCTACCATTTATTCCTCAATCTGCGATTGATCATGCCGATATGCCGAGCAGGTAAAAAGGGCCTGACGGCTGTACACCAGGATATTTAAATTAATAGTTTTTAAAAAAATTGTTTGTTATTTCCTAGAAGATTTCAATTGCTCGAGCTTGCTAAGGAAAAGGTTAGGGTCAGGGTAAGGTTATTCTTATGGTTAACGGTTGTTAATGGTCGAACTTGTTAAGAAAAAAGGTTAGGGTCAGGGTAAGGTTAATCTTATGGTTCGTCAATAAATGGCGAAGATTTAAGTTAACTCTCAATGCTCTAGCTGAACCGAAGCATCTAAAAATGAAACGTCTGCCAAGTTTTAGTGTTAATGCCCTTTATAGAAAATTACCAGGGCAATATCGTAGTTTTAATGAACTCGCGATTGGAGCCATTTCAGCCAAGGATATCAAAGATGCCATTGAGTGTCTTAAACTAAATAAATCTGCAGGTTGGGATCATATCAATTCTGACGTGGTAAGAGCTCTTTGTGATGAAATACTGTAACATCTGCTTTATATATTTTCCAAATCAGAAGAGCAGTGCAAGTTCCCCAAGGACATGAAAATTCATAAAGTGATTCCGATATTAAAAGCCGATACACCTTATAATATTACTAATTATCGTATTCATATGAAAGTCGCTACGTACATGGAAGGAACAGGAATAATTTATCCAAAGCAGTTTGGGCTTAGAAAACATTGCTCTGTTGAGTTTGGTATTCTAGAGTAGCTTGAAAGCATCAGAAAGGCAATGGAGCTTAGGCAAAACACCATAGGAGTATTCCTTGACATAGCTAAGGCTTTCGATAGTGTGAATCATAACACCTTATTAAACAAATTTGCATTGTATGGAGTCTCAGCATCTAGCATCTCATGGTTGAGGAGTTACTTGACTGGCCGAAGCCAATATGTAGAGACCAATAAAGCAACCAGCAATATTCTTCCCGTCACATGTGTTGTTCCACAAGTTTCTATATTGGGCCCAGTACTGCTCCAGCCTTATGTAAATGATCTTGTGAATTCCGTTCCTCAGCTACAGGTTATTATGTTTGCAGACGATACTAACCTGTTTTTGTCACACGATAGCATCGTTGGCCTGTTTTCCACTATGAGCGAGCAACTGCAAGGCATCGAAAATGGTTTCATGCAAACTGCCTGTCCTTAAATATTAAAAAGACTAAACATATCATATTTGCAAGAGACAAGGAGCTTGATACCTTGCCACTCGCATTACCGAATCTATCATTAAGTGGAACTTCTATTAAACGTGTTTGTCATACTAAATTTTTAGGTATCATTCTTGATGAAAGCTTATCCTGGAGTAGCCGAATAAGGCTGATTGAGTCGAAGATATCAAAAAATATTGGGATGATAACCAAGGCGAGAAACTGTTTGACTACTAAACCTGCCAGAAGTCTGTATTTTGCTTTCGTTCATCCATATATTTCATTTGGGAATGTGGATTGGCAAGCACTAATAAAAGTAAACTATCTAAGTTACATAGACTACAAAAACGAGCAGTTCATTATATCGCGTGCTGATAGAGCTGCCCATTCCAGCCCTCTGATGATCTCTCATAAAATATTAAATGTGTATGAGTTAAATATTGGACAAGCCCTTACTTTTGTTTATAAACATCAGCAGAATCTGCTGCTAGCTGTCTTTTCATCTTATTTTTGGTCAGTTAATAATCGCTATAATGCCGCTTTTCAAAATTCGGCTACATAGAAACCTTGGCTACTGGTAAGCGAAAGTTTAGCATCTCGATCAGAGGGCCTTATGTATGGAACAGGATAAATTGCACTGCTGCCAAAGAAAGTAAAACCCTGATAACGTTCAAGAATGAGATAAAGAAGTTTTTTCTTCATTCAGCAACTGTTACATCCCAATGGTAATAACTGAGCTTTGCAGTTCACTGAGTTTATACATATCTTAAGCTTTGAATTGCCGTACGTGACTAATGAAAGTATAAATATTATATTTTAATATTAGTATTAAGATTTTTCTGATTCCATGCTTCTGCGGATACAGGATAACCTCGTCGGGTTGGATGTATGTACATCCAATTCCCTAGTTACTCGCCAAGCCCGTTTTCAGCGTTACCTTGCGCTATCTTATGGTGCTCCATGAAAAAGCCGACGGCTTTCCCGGAGAACCATGCAATCTAAACATTAAGATCGGAACTTAAAGCAAATACGCATGATCTATTTCTTGTTATGAGTTGCGTTTTGTATGATGTATTTTTTTTTTTGGTTTGAGCTGCGTCTAGTTAAATTATTAAATATGGCAAATACATTTGGAAAAAAAAAAGAAAAAAAAAAGAAAAAAGAAAGCTAAAATTAGAAACGAACTTTGTTTCCAAACGGAGATCGCGTACGAGACAACTTTTCATCGAGATCGAGGAAAAATCGATTATAGGCTGTATTTATAAACACCCGAGCTTCGAGAGTATGCGAGGAAACCAATGAGCAAGAAAAACTACAATATCCTAGCCTATGAAGCCTACAATATCTACAAGAAACTATTGCAGTGAATGTGCAAGGAAGAGACAGCTTAACATGTGCAAGGAAGAGACAGCTTAGTACGACCATAGGTATTAGCGAATCTGTAAATGGTAAAAGATTCTGATGCTAAGCTTTTATAATGCCATGGACTCTTCTAGAAGTCCAAGGTGCATCGCACTATTCTCTTCATGAACCGATGGCCTTACGCTGCACCACTGGGATTCCCAACGGTATCGTACCATCCTTATGGAATCCCCTTTTAGATGGTACCATATCTAGGAAGTCCTTTCCGGGCATCTTACTGTACACCTCTCCTCTCGTACTCCAACTCGTCGTAACCGTCCACTGTGGCGATCAAATGGCAAGTCGGATATCGGTGACTCCGATAATACTTCTCGAGATTGTGCGGTTTGCGCTTCACAGTCTTTGAGATGCCATCTGCACATGTTGTTTTTCCTGGTCCATATCGGGTACCCTAAACTCCGTGTCGACGCTTGGCTTATCCACAGGCACAGACTATATTTCGACATCGATCCCGCTCGTGGCGCTTTCAGTCGAGCTAGCTTTGCTTGGTTCGTAATTTGGAACCTTCATTAACATGTTATCTTCACTTTCTTGATTTGAACGGCGAATGACTTGGTCACCATGTCGAAGCCACAACCCACCTCCACATTCAACTAAATACATGGCTGGACCAAGATTTTTGCAATAAGTCAAAAGAAAACGCTGCAACTGAGTCATCGCTAATTTCGACGGAGAAGTTTTCTCAGCCTTCACCACTTGTTTAAAGGTTTTGTCAAATCTTTCGGCCTCTCCATTCGTCTTTGGTGAATATGGCGCGGTAAAACCATGTTGTATTCCATTGCGTTGGGTGAACTGCTGAAACGCCATGCTTGCAAACGCTGGCCCGTTATCAGTCACCAATTGCCGTGGAATTCCAAATCTCGCAAGAAGTCGGCTCAAACAATCGATTGCTGCCCCCGTTGTTGCACGGCTCACACGCAGAACCTCTGGCCACTTTGATTTTGCATCTACTACCAGCAACCAGTAGTTACCTTGAAATGGGCCTGCTAAATCAAAGTGCAGTCGACTCCAATTCTCTTCTGGGGGTAGTGAAAAATGAGAAACAGTCTCCTTTGCGTCTGGAGCATCACTTTGACACCCGTCACAACTCCGCGTGTCCTCGAGTTTTCTGTCAATCCCTGGCAACCAAACGTAACTTCGAGCAATAGCTTTCATTCTGACGGTTCCGGGTTGTCCAGCATGCAGTTGCTGCAAGATTGATTTGCGTAATTTAGCTGGAATTATAACTCGATCCCCTCGGAACAGGACTTCATTGTGAATGAACAGATCTTCTTTAATGGATTTAAATGGCTCCAATTCCGTCTCAGGGACAGTCCAACCAATTTTAATGCAAGCCATAACTTTGGATACTATGCCATCCTTGCGGCTCGCTCGGCTATTGGAGACAGGAAGTTCTTCACGTAGTTTATCTTCTAGTGTAGCTATAATTTTTGTACTTTCAGGAAATTGAATCTTAGTAGAGAGAGGTTCCCTTGAGAGACGGTCCGCTTTCAGCAGTTGCTTCCCGCAACAATAACGCAGTTCGTAGTTGAACTCGGCCAATTTCAACCTCCAGGGACGAATTCTGCTATTCTGACAAGCAGACATCGGCTTTTCTTGACTCAGCAAACCCAGCAATTGTTTGTGATCTGTGATCGTCTTGAATGGGTTACCATACAAATACTGATGAAATTTTGTGACTCCAAACACTTGATGTGCGGTAGTTCTGGATCAAAATAAGCCAATACGCGATCTGAAGCTATTTTCTTTTTGAGTTCCTCGAAAGATTCGATGTCCAGTTTGCCCCCATTTACATTTCTCATCCTTTTAAGAATCTTGTGTAGTGGGCCCGCTTTCTGCGCCCGATCAGGTATAAAATCCCGATACCGATTAACGACACCTAGGAAAGTCCTTAGCGTGTTGGCCTACTCAAGCGCGGGCATTCTTACGATGGCGTCAATGCGATCCGATATCACGTGAATTCCGGGCTGTCCAACTTGTGACCTAGGTAGTTGACGTCTTGCACCAGAAATCGGATTTTCCCAGTGAAAATTTCAGGCCCTTTTCGCGAAGCCGTTGAAAAAGTCTCCGAAGTTCCACAAATGCGTCGTCAATCGACTTGCTTCCGCATAATAGATCATCAAAGAAAGTTTGGACTGAAAAATCTGTCGTAAATGTTGCCATTCGAAGTAGGAACAGCGCAGGTGCAGATGCGATCCCGAATAGTAGTCGTTTTACCTTGAACAATCCGCGCTGAGTGTTTACCAATGTCATCATCTGACTTTCGTCATCTAGCTCATTCTGGTCACACGCATCTGGAAGATTGACTTGATGCAACCAGGTACATCCGCCAACCTTGTCCATCAGCTCCCTTGGGCTTGGCAATGGATAGATTTGAACTTCCAACACTTGATTCAGTGTAGCGCTGTAGCCTCCGAACAGACGAAGTTTGCCATTCTTCTTTAGTTGAATAAACAGTGGTGTGGCCCATTCGGACGATTCAACGGGCTCCCATGCTCCGATTTCCACTAATCGACTAATCTCCTGTTCGACTGCTCCCTTCAATTTATATGGCGCAGGGCTTGGCTTGCAGAATTTTGGAACAGCACCAGGTTTCAGTCTTAGCTTGATTGGATCACCTCGAAACTTGCCCAATTTTCCATCAAGAAGATCGGCGTATTCTTCAAGCAGCTCTGCTAACCTTGGAATAGCCTTCCCTGCGAGCTTCTGGAGTTTCTTTGCTTCGATTGCCTGGACACAAGCTTCGGCAGTGCTGGGGTCGATAGTTCTCAACTTTTTATTTATCCACTGTGAATCTAGATCTTATATTGGAAGCCAATTACGTCTTATGATATTAATTACTCGTCCTGGTAACACCACTGCAGTCAGTGGAATGGAAGTTGTCAATTTCCTTGTTTGCACCTTAAACTTGGTGATTCATAGGGGCTCTCCTTTGCCAAAGTTGGTTACCAAGTCAATCTGGGTCTTTGTTTGATCCAGTTTTCTATTACCAAACAACTTTCGAAAAGTTTCGGCTGACAATATTGTCACACTGGCTCCTGGATCGTACACAAATTTTGCAACTTTTCCGTCGAGCAAAAGTTTTACGTAAACTGGCGCGGCCCCCTGCATCCATTCCTCACTGCTGCTGGTTACCTTGGTCGCAAAGTTTCTATTGCGTCTCTCGATTTGCTCGAAGACGAACTTGATGACCGCCGTTTAGCTTCGACAAGGTGAGTTCCCTTTTCCTTTCCCGTACGCACATGGGACGGTTTAACGTATTCGCTCATATCCCTCAGGCCTTTAGGACAGTTTCTGGCCCAATGTCCAATTTTTTTTGCATTTTCGACATGCCTGACATTGATTGTACCTTTGATCTGTACTTCCACAGTTCGCACGCGGGATCAACGATATGTGTCGGTCGCTTGATTTTTCCCGCATCGAGACCGTGTGCACTTCGACGCTATCGTTCGTTCCACTCTTGAATACTTGGGCTGCCTTTTCTGCGAGTTCTATTCGAGTTGCAAGCTCTACCGCCGACTTTCGTGTTAGACGTTCTTCTGCCATCAATCGTTCCTGTATCAGAGCGTCGTCATACCCTGCAAAAAAACAATCGCGCACCTAAATTCTTCAGGATTCGTTTTATCTTCATCGAAGTTACATCCTTTTGCGATTGACTGAAGTGCCACGCTGAACTCAACGGCTGTTTGTCCATGTTAACGCCGTAGTCGATAAAGCTTCACTCTTTCAGCTAACTGGGTTGGCCTCGGATCATAGCATCGCTTAAAACTTTCATGCAGTCGTTCAACTTTACAGCGTCGTCGTCGAGCTTCCTACTTCCTAGTAAGTCGACCAACCTTTTGAAGGCGGGCAGCGTTAACGACTCCATCAATTCGGATTTGTTCTCCTCGTCGTTGGTACGTTTCTCTCGTCTGCAGTGGAATTCGAACAGCAACTTAAAGTCGGAGAACTTTTCACGATCGGCATCCAATTTCTTGAACTTCATTCTTGAAGCTTAACCTTCGCCCCAATAATGTAGTGAATGCGCAAGGAAGAGACAGCTTAGTACGACCATAAGTATTAGCAAATCTGTCAATGGTACAAGATTCTGATGCTATGAAGCTTTATAAGGCCATATACTGTTCTAGAAGTCCAAGGTACATCGCAAGATTCTCTTCATCAACCAATGGCCTTGCGCTGCACCACTGGGATTCCCAACGGTATCGTACCATCCTTATGGAATCCTTTTTTAGATGGTACCATATCTAGGAAGTCCTTCCCGGGCTTCCTACTGTACAACTACGTAATTCTGCTGCATGTATAATTAGGAAAAGTAAGTCTGAATACTATAATAACTATTTTCTTCAACATCAACACAACATAAAAAAGACCTGGAACGGAATAAAGTCCATTGTTAATATAAACAAAATGAGTAAGTTTTTTCCCAAGACATTACTTGACAGCAAAAACTCAATCCGTTGTTGGTACGAGTAACTTGGCTAATACTTTTAGCAACTACTTTGCCTCGGTCGGATCATCTGTCGATGCTGAAATACCCGATGGTCCTACTAATTTTAGGACTTACATGCCTCAGCCCTCAATCAAAAACTTGTTTTTAAGTCCGACTGACCTTATTGAGGTGATAAATGTTATTAACTCCCTTAACAGCATTCCAAGTCACTTATTCAAACTTAGCTCGCAACTTTTATGCAATCCGATTTCGTTTATCATCAACAACACCTTTAAGCAAGGGATCTTTCCTGACATACTAACACTGGCCAGTTTACAAGTCAGGACCCGCAGAGATATGCAGCAACTATCGGCCTATCTCGCTATCATCAAATATTAGTAAAGTTATTGAGAAAACGATGTGTACGCGTCTGAACGACTTCCTCGAAATGTTTCACCTTCTTTACGACCAGCAATTTGGTTTCCGAAAACACCACTCAACTAGCCATGTGCTAGTCAACTTAGTAACTAATATTAATGATATATAGAAGAAGGTGAATACGCTTGTGGTTTAATTATAGAGTCGCAAAAACCATTCGATACGGTTAACCAAGACATTCTATTAAATAAACTTGAAGTCTATGGAGTACGTGAAGTCTCTTTAAGTTGTTTTAAATCATATTTTAAAGGAAGAAAACAATTCGTTGCTCTTGAAAGCGCGAACTCCGATATCCAAGTCATGGACTTTGGTGTACCCCAAGGATTAATTTTGGGTCCCTAGCTATTCTTAATCTACATTAATGATTTTTGGTGTAGCTTAACGTCAGGCCTTGTTCAACACTTTGCTGACGAGACAGTTATTATTTTTAGAAATGCTTCTACGAAACAAATGAATTCAATACTGTCCCGCGAGATCTCAACATTCTATGATTGGCTCTGTGCGAACTATATCACTCCTATCTAATTTGAGCAGAATTTTTGAAAAATGTATGTACAGCCGTCTTCACAGCTACGTTGAAAAGAATAAATCACTGTACGACCTCCAATTTGTTTTTCGCAAGCAACATTCAACGTGTCACGCTCTGGTAAGGATCACAGATTCTATAAAGTCGACCTTAGACAAAGGAAACTTTGTTGGAGCGCTATTTCTCGACCTCCAAAAGGCTTTCGATACCGTTAACCAGAAGATACTATTGGA
>QQSS02200861.1:0-12152 GCA_003687565.2 Craspedacusta sowerbii
CATACATACATACATACATACATACATACATACATACATACATACATACATACATACATACATACATACATACGCACGTGCATACAAATAATTACTATAATGTTAAGTAATGCCCTGGTCTGTGTACATGTTTACTGAGGTATTGCTAACCTGAGATTTAAGACAATATTTAAAACCACACATTATCATAACTGCTCATTCAAATCATACAAACCCCAAGTTTGTCCAAAATGGCCAACGCAAAGTTTCCATTTTCTTTATCGCTTTACTAGTGCAGGTGTCTAACAAATTTCTTTCTTTTGATTACATCGGCAGATCTTTAACTTTATCCATGCGTACTTGCAGGAAGACTATTGGGGCATTGACAGCTTAATTTGGTACATATATACAAGGAAATGAGTGGGAATATAATGATTTGGGTATGGCAGGCTATCAATATACCCAAATTAAAATAAAATCAAACTTGCCATACACTGTACTGATTCTTGACTGATAAAAAAAGGTCATGATTGTCTTGGTACGTCAGACATCTTCGGACACGTTAGACCTCTATGATTCCTCATCAATCAAATCTAAAACTATCACATCACTCGCTTCTCTTGTGAAGCGTCAAGTAGATAGATCACTGATTTCTTTTTAAAATTGAAAGACTATTACATTTCTCTAATTCTAGGCCAGACTCTTTAGAAAATCCAATTACTTCTTGCAAACAATAGATCCAGTTTCAGTTCAGGTCAACTGGAGGCTATCCTATCAATATACCCAAATTAAAATAAAATCAAACTTGCCATACACTGTACTGATTCTTGACTGATAAAAAAAGGTCATGATTGTCTTGGTACGTCAGACATCTTCGGACACGTTAGACCTCTATGATTCCTCATCAATCAAATCTAAAACTATCACATCACTCGCTTCTCTTGTGAAGCGTCAAGTAGATAGATCACTGATTTCTTTTTAAAATTGAAAGACTATTACATTTCTCTAATTCTAGGCCAGACTCTTTAGAAAATCCAATTACTTCTTGCAAACAATAGATCCAGTTTCAGTTCAGGTCAACTGGAGGCTGGTAATGCCTGCAAAAGGTTCCTCTATAATTGATACATTCGAAGAATTACTACTAACTTTGAGAATTTCACAGAAAGGACTTCAAAAAAGTAACATGCTGCAAGCTTCTTGAAGTTTATTTGATGGTCCAATGCATTACAAAAAACAATAAAGCAGGACAAACATTCCAGACAAATAAATATATATGTATGATAATAACAACCTGTCATATTATGATAAGCTCACATATTATGATCATTCTACTCTTCATAGTAACTGCCTACCTTGCAACTCATAAAATAGATGTGAATAGCAGACTATGATCAAATATGGCCAAGCATTATTCAATCATGTCAACAAGTCAGAATGATAACAAGAGGTTCTGCATAGGCAAATCTAAGAGTGTTCTTGAATGCAAAGTTTTGAAAAAAGAAAATTGTGAATTGGTAATAGATCCAGCAACACCCAGTTTTTTACCGTCCAATATAAGACTTCACTACTGTTTCAAAAGCACAAATTAGCAACCACCTGAGCCTGTAGCATGAAGTGGTAACAGATTCAAAGGAATGGAAAGTGTGA
Organism: Craspedacusta sowerbii; assembly: GCA_003687565.2. Lineage (NCBI taxonomy): Eukaryota > Metazoa > Cnidaria > Hydrozoa > Limnomedusae > Olindiidae > Craspedacusta > Craspedacusta sowerbii. Next base: position 1,627 of record QQSS02200861.1, read on the forward strand.
TGAAATTTTAATTTGATGCCAGATTTCTATGAGCACCAGATTAATGCAGCATCAACAATGCAACAGCATCAAGGAAAAAGACAAACAAGTAGGCAAATAAAATTTCAAGAGTGTTGCCAAAAAGCTGTGCTCACATGCTAAAATTTGATTGCAATGGCCTCACAACTAAGGCTTGTAGTTTTTCATGCAGAATAGAGGAATAAGAAGTGGCACTGTCAGGATTTGATGGGCATGACAATGATGCTACATAAAAATTGCAGTAGATATCCAAGAAAGAATCAAACAAGCAGGCATGATTGTAATATTTGACCTTGCAACTTGGGATTCTAGTTGTTCATGCTGAAGAATAGAAGAATAAGAAGTCACAATGTCAAGAAAAAACATGGGATTGATTTCAAACAGAATTACTTAGATCAAGGTAAATAAACTAATTCAGCAAAAAGCATCAATAACTCACAGCATACAACCAACATCTAACTTAAAAACCTAGGAGACAATCATACAGCCAAACCTTTTAAGAAAAGCCCGTATATACCCACATGAAAAGAATTTAGACATTATGAACAAACATTCTGACTTGCCAAGCAAACAACAAATCAAGTAAAGCTTGTAACACACAAACTTAGCAGAATACTGATCACTGCATACTGATCACTCACAAAAGTCTTATTAATATTATAAACTCCATTAGCATAATCAGCTCAATAATTCTCCTCAAACATAGCAAAGAACCAGAAACTCTTGAGCATTTTATCAGTAGTGCAGTCTGGTTTGAATTAATAACTGGATACACAGGATTCTGCCATCATCGCACATTGGCTAAAACAAACAAAACGCTCCACAATATCAAGACACATAACGTAAAAAACTACAGCACCAGGAGTGGGATTTATCACTACCTTTTATCACTTACCAAAAACTTTCAGCGTAACAGAAAAAGAATAATTTAAACAAGTGTAAAACTTACACTTGCAAGCTTGTTTGATTTTTGATCATTGACGAAAGCAGTATACCTGAAAAACATCAAATTTGCATTTATGTAAAATAAAAACAACTCTTACAAACATCACCTAGCCCCATTATTCCGGAAATGCTGTGGCATGCAAACAGTCACATACATACAACTACCAGTATATGTGAACTCAAAGTGGTCCAGTTGCATAGCAAGAGGCTTAGGCAGTCTTAAGTTTTGGAAACTTCTTCATATTAGAACAATCATTCTAAGGCATTTGTTCATGTCGACATCATTATTACAGTGTACCAATGAATCAAATTGAGAGCTTGAATGGTCTACAGCTTCATATGTGACCACTGTGTCTTGCACATGCATAAGAATTAAATCGAGTTATAATAAATATATATAAATAAGAAAGAAATACAAAATAATGAGCTATTGATCTTTCCATGATGTATTTATATTTCATTAGTATGCCAAAATGATTAGAACATCCCCTCTTAAAAAGTCCAAGTCTGAGAAAACCCGGGAAAAAAACAACTTTCAGTATGACAAAAATCAACAAAAAATGGTCAGACAAAAAGAAAAAAGCAGCCTACACATTTAAAAATCATTTACTAGATGTGAACCCGGCAACTGCGAACGAGAACTATGCTCCCAAATATTTCAGCAATGAACTTACACAACAAGCCACCTTAGGAAAGCAATTTGCCAAGACTTCAGAGGTGACAGTAACCATAATAAATTACTTAAGGCACCTACCTGAAGATTCCCAAAAGGAATAAACAAATGCAGTTATCATAAGCAACAAAATCTGTTGTTCCGGAAAACTCTACGTCTGAACTCAGTTGACTTGCCGTGTGGCGTCGTCTCGACACCGTGAAGTACCCAGGGAGAGTGTGCTGTCACTTCCCTCCGCATGGAATTGGGTCTAAGAACTAATTTAGCACCAATCTCATAGAAGTCTTTTGGCAAAATTTTACCCCTTATCCCTGTCCGCTTGTGGCCACTTTCGCTGACCCCCTCCTCTACTATGGACGTAGGTGAAAACTTGTTATCCTAATAAATTGCCTCATACAATGCTACTCAATATTAGTCTAATGGCTGGAGATACATTATAACCAATTTCAAATATGGTGTAGAAAAACTGTCGACAGAAACTAAATTCCTCAACAGAGGTAAGGTAACATGGCGACACACAAACCTGTGAAAAAGAACGGCAAGTTGTACGAAAGAGACAACAAAGAAAGTTTGATTGCTTGTTGTGGGCGAAACGCCCATGACTAAGGTGATTTAAGTAAGCTTGCTTATAACTTTTCAAGAAGGCTTTTAACAGAAGCTCTATGCAGGGGCATCGACGAAAGCTTTGACTATGGTCTGCTTCGTAAATATGCTAACGAAAAGGGTGTTTTTGGTAGTTGTGACATGTGTTAAATGCCTTAATGCTAATGACGAGAAAATCTACATTAAATTTGCCTTGTTCGGACGTGCGTAGGTGCTCCTTTGAAAGCAACCTCGACAATAGTGAATGGCTTGGTTTGTTAGAGCTTAAGGAAAAGCCTAGCATTGTTAGTTATAGTTAACAATGACATAGTCATTGTTCAGGCGGACATCAAGGATGGCGCTGTAGTTACGGGCACTACAAGGAGCTTGACACATCTGTTAACATGTCAAATAAATTCAGAAACGTTGACCCTGCAATGTTTGGATAAAATTTCGTTCCGAAAATTAGAAATAAAAGGCTAGCGATAAAAATGCTTACGAAGAGGTTCGCTCTTGTGGCTACCAATGCGCTACCAGCCAGCTAGGTTGCATGGCCCACCGAAAGCACACTAGGAAAACCATCCGCCAAGGCGTATCCGCTCTTCCATTGGGGCCTGCCATTACCGGGTTGGCTTCTGAGTTGGCAACCATCCTCTCTACGCTAGCAAATAACCAGTATACTATCAAAACTGCATTTGAATTCACCAATCCTATCTAACTTGACTGGCATTCAGTCTATTATGGCTAGTTTCGATGTATGAAGCCTATCTCCAAAAATTACAATCAAAGAAACTATGGACATTGCACAAGACAAATAACTCTTCTGAGGGCAGTATAAGACACTATTTCAAATAGCATTTACTGAAACGAATATTCTATTTAATACTCAAATGTTTTACAAAATTCGTTGGGTTGCGCTGGACATATGCTTAGCAGCAGAATTTGCCAATTTTTTTGAGGAAGTTTGAACGAAAATCTCTAAGTAGTTACCAAAGTGAGAAATCTAAATATTACCGTAGGCATGTAGCCCACATTTGTCTTAATATTTAATAGTGAGTCCCATATTCAAGCCTTCTGGACTGAATCCACAAGAATGGGCAGGAGAAGAAAGTTCTCTTTCATTTCCTTGTCGTTAAAATTAAAAGGCATCAGGTCATTTCCTTACTAATACATATAATAAATTAACCAACAATTGCTCTGATATGCATTGGCAGAGCTAAGCATGAAAGAATTTTAAAGTAAGGTTTTTTAGAGCGGTTTAAGAATGACAGTGGGTTTAGAAGACCTTATGCATTAATCAGCGTGCTTCCACAAGGTATAGTTAATGAGGGGATTAAAAAATTTTCCCGCTAATTGACGCGCAATGAACAGCGGAGTGAAGTAGAAAAGGTACTCTCCTACAAAGTAAATATTGTTAGTATACCGAATTTCGCGTCACTCACTGAACGTTGTTAGAAAATCGTAAAAAATTAAATTTCCAAGAGCTTACAATAAAGTAGGAGGTCGGGTAATTTTTTGGCCTGCTCTCCGTATTGCTAGTCTGTTACGTTTTGAAGTCTTCCTGCTTAAATGGTTGTTGTCAAACGTAGTGTACGGTGTACACTGCATAGACTGTGCTAAGTTCAAGGCAGGGACAATACATATGGGCAAAAGATTTTAGAACTACAATTATTTCAATAAATTGACAGTGATTGCTAAGCATATGATTGAATGCGATCACAGTTTCTACTTTGAAAATTTCTAAGTGCTTTCGCGAGGTGGAAGCAATTTCGAACTACTGATTAAGTAAAGCCTGGCTATGAAGCAGTTGAAACCGGACCTAAATAAGAATGTGATGTTGTATCATCTTTACATGTTTTGAATTTTTTGAAAATTTGAAAGTTTATGGGCGGAGTGCTTGTTGAATTTCGCGATGTATTGCTAGTAAGCATGATGCAAGCAGCATGGAAACAAGGACAATTGCGCCTTAAGGTCATTGTGTTCAAAGACCACTAAGTTTTATTTTCTGCACAAGTCTTGGTTGAATGTTAGACAAAGACAAATGCTAATTAAAAGAAAAAAGAAAGATTAGCTAAAAACAACGAATTCTTAGGGCCACTTTCGTTCACATTGGATTCAGCCCCTTTCCCCTTTCGGTGGATGTCTAAAAGAGTGTATAAGTCTACCGCTCAGTCCTAAGCGCTTCATTGAGATGACCACCGGTTTGATTGCTGCTGATGCAGGCATTTTATTTTTCATAGTTTTTTTTTTTTTTTTTTTTTTGTTGCTGTAACCATAACCCTAACCCTAAAACTAACCCTAACCCTAGCATGTTAGAGGAGTCCTCAACTCTTTCCCTAGAAAGTTTGAGCAATTCTAGAAAACAAAATCCTCTATGAAACGAAAACATGCAAAGACAATGAAGTAAAGTAGCCTCGGGTGCAGTTGCCTCGCGATTTTGAACTTCACAAGCTGATACGAGACTAGACCAATCGCGTTTTGAGGAGTAAACGGTAGTTATATGGAAATGTTGATGGAGGGCCCAAAAGTACACCATAGTGCGTAGTTAAGGGGCCTTGAGAATTTTTCTTTATTTGCGCGTTATTAAGCACCTATTAAGTCACCTTGTAAGATAAACGCTTAACTTCTTGCTTAGATTCGCCAAATTCGTCCGTCGGCCATATCCTATGCATAGTGTTATTACGGGCCCAAACTAGAAGCCTGGTTCTTGTGCGGTGCGGCACTACATACATGCACTTTAGTGACAAGTTTCTGTCTACTAGAGTGGAAGTGCGTTTCTTTATACGTTTATGATAGCTTTGCGTTGTGTTACAGTGAGAGAACAGTGAACATAAGCAAGAAGTTTCGGTTGAGTCTAGCGATATTAAGGCTGTTGTATAGTTTAAGTCACTCAGAACCTGCAAATTGCTCTAACAACTCCAGCGGATGCTGCGTTTCGATTTCGAAATGCGTATGCAACTTGTCAGATATTTCTTGGATGTCTAGTTAGCGACATGTACTACGAATTAAATGGGCAGTCGGATCTGTTTATGTTTTTGCACCACTAGTTTTAAAGTAACAGCTGTTGTTCATGTGCCGAATTTTGGTGTATATTAGGTTATTTACAGTTGATGGAGAATGAGTGGCACTAGTCTCATAGAGCAAGAGGGGCACCCAAAGCTTCAGAGTAAGGACAGCATAAACCGCTTACAAGGGCTTGTCAAGCAGCTGCAGGACAAAAGTGAGTTACCTAAAGCTGGGTTTATTTCCGACAGCCCATTGATACATCCTCCTGTGATTACTGAAAAGAATGTGGATGCTATCGTAAAGAAAAAGATCTCAGATGAGGAGCTCAACAGTGACCATGGGGACCTGGAGAATTCCCTTCTTATTGATTTAGATGATGTTATGTCACTTCTATCTGATGCTGATGATAGCTGGTTAGTGTTCTCAAGGAAGATCATAAATTATCTTAGCTTAGCCAGAAGCATTCTGGTCTGCTGTTTTCATCACTATTTCAGTGTTTCATGTAGTTATTTGCTTACGTTTACATGGAGGAAAGCGTGCATAGAACTATTATCCAGTCATGCATGGAAAATTATGTTAAAAATTAAGCATTGATTGGTCCATATTTTAAACTCACTTTTTTTTTTCAGGCTCTATGAGTCTTCACAGAAATCACAGACTCCTCAAAAATCAAAGGAAGTCTGGATGAAAGAAAATGTATCTACGCCAGAACTTCTAAGGGTTCGCGGGGCATTGTCTGCAAAGCTTGAGGTTTTGGCTATTGAGAGCCGGCAAGGTAGGGAAGGTTTTTAAAAAATTTTTCTTAGACACATTTTTCAGTTGACACAGCATTTAGCAATAGACATAGCTAACAAATCTTGCAGACATATAAAAGGCTTTGTAATGCAGTAATTGGGGAGTAGCAGTAGTGTGGTTTTAATACAATTTTCCATTCTTTTATCTTCTGATAATGTATGTATGTATTTGTGTGATTGTGCTATATATTGAGTTCATGTGGGGCCTGTCTTGGGAGAAACCCACACATAAACATTAGGGTGGTGACTTCTTAAAAAATGCTTCCCCAGCATCGTTGTTTGATGAACTTTCATGATAGATTACATAAAATCTTATTTTCAAGACAATTTGATCAAAAAAACTCGCGCAATATTTGAAAACTTCCACTTCTATTTTAGGCTGTTATCACACACTTAGAGAACTGCTTGGTTGGAGCAATGTTTTTAGGGGTGTCTTATGTTTTCCAGTGTGTTTTAAAGCTTTGATGCTATTTAGGTAGTCAACCAAGGCTGTAAATAGTTCATTGAAATCTTCGCACAAAGCAATTTGCTGCTGAACCAATGGTCAGCCCATGTGTATAGCATGATTGAGCTTGGACATCACAATAAGCACAAAAGGGGCTATGCTCGCACAAGAGTTCCAGTGCGCATTGGTGATGTTTGGGATCTGTTGAAAGGTGATGACGGCTTACTTCGCTGCGTGAAACTGCGTGAGATGTCAGAGAAACTTCATGTCTTCTTTCGAGCCTCCTTTTCCATGATCTTATTCTTACTGCTACTGAAACTGCATTTCAATTTGCCATAATTGCTTATCAAATCTTGTACAAAGAAATGGTCAAAGTTCGACCCGGCACGTTCGTCTTTGGTGACATTGCGAAGCAGGCAATCCAGTACATGATGCTGGCTACTGATGAACTTTGGTTTAATGTAACCTTTCTCCTCAAACATTTGGTGGAACCGAACAACAACCCCCATCTTCTTGCGGGCAGTAAGTGGTGTCAACAACCGTCATCGCAATGGTTGCCTCCCACCGGTTGAACTTGTTGAAATAAAGGCCTTCTGCTTGTTGGCTCTTTAGCGTTCTTTAGGTTGATTGCAGTTAACTTAACTTCTTTTTTGCTCAGACTGTAAGCTCCACTTCTCCACATGAAGCATCATGCAGCTTTCCTATAGATAGCTTTGTGATCTGCTGACTGGCATGGGGTTTGGATTTAAATACCCTCACTAGAAAGCTGGCAAAATAGCTTGGATGCTTGACAAACCACGGCTTTGAGCTTGACCAAGGCATCTTGCAATGCCTGTTTGGTTATGCTTTCTTGCGGTTTTTGATGCTGCATTACAGTCTTTCAAAGGACTGTTTATGCTGGTGTCTGATGAGTCCTTGCTACTTTCAAACAATCATGGTTCACTGAGATAGCAGGTGTGCACCCTGCCGCTGCCATTGCCTTTTTTCCTCTTGGATTGGTGGATGGTCTAGGCATTAGCAGGTTTGCCAGTGGAATAAGCAAACCGCAGTTTTATTCAATGTGCAGTTTTATTCTCATCCTCTTTGTAAATCCACTCACAATTAACCTTGGTAATGCCAAGCAGTTTGTTAAGTTCATGAATAGTTTGTTTCTGTCTGCAGCGGTGGTAGTCTTTCGGAAGTATTGCTAGTTTTGCACGAGTGGCCTGATCAGATACATATGGGAAGTTCAATGTTTTGCTCCATATGGCTTTATGCTCCACAGCAATTAGACCGATCGTGTCTCTGTTCTTGACTAGCCAGGTAGCCTAATTCATACTTCAGAGACGCTTTACGCATGACGCAATATGTATCTCACTGGTATGCTCTGGTATGTGCGTGGAGCAGTTTACTCCCACTGGAATGACCGCCAACGTCGTTAGTCCCAATAGGAATGCCGGCGCATTACGCTGGCAAACGTTGGCAAACGCGTGGGGTGCGAGAACAATAGAAACAGATGAGAAACGCTTGAGATGGATTTTCAAATGTTTATCAAATGGTCTAAGTAGCGCTAAATTTACATCGGCTTTCAGAAAAAAGACAACTAACACAACTTCATTTTCAGCTAATGCAAAAGATTGCATCAAAAGTGGTTAAATGTTCTAAATAAAAAAGAAAGAGTGCGAGCTAGATGGTTAAGTTTGGCGTTAAGGTTTAGGTTTATCCATTGAATAAACATGGCCTCCTTCAGTTTACGCTGAAACACCGTCGGTGCTTTCTCTAAAACAGAAAAGCAAAGATAAGAACACTAGCGCCCATAGTCATCATTCGCTGTAATGAATTTGTTTGTAAATGTGGGAGGACTTTCTTCATCCCAAGTGCTCATCGATGCGCGTTTTGAGGTGTCTGGAGAATTCTCCAATGTAGGACGCATTACTGCCAGCGCAAACAAATTTATAAATACCTCCAGATTGTAAATACATAAGAAGCGGGTCCTTTATAGAAAAGTAAGATCCAGATTTAAATGAAACAAAAATGAGTTTAATATCAATGCCTGCCCAATACCTGCTAACAATGTTACGAACTTTTCGGCTACTTAAGTTAGATGCAAAACCTATGTAAGGAAATTTGTAGTAATGCGCTTTTTCACCCGTCGATGTCCCATCACTTGGATTAGCTTTGGATTCAAACTTACTATGCAAATAGGATTTAATGCATCTGCTGATAAGGCTCTCGGGGAATTGATTTTTTTCTAAAATGCTTGTGTTTTTTTCTAGACCTGTGTGGAACCCAGACAAAGAAGTATTGATTTTAAAAGCGCTATCGATGAGGGTATTTATCAAGCCAATTTCATAGATTTAGTTCCTCTTTAACACTAGGCGCTGCCTTTCCCCGCTCATTCATTAGTCTCACCCCTGACGCGCCCATCGGGTCAATAGCCACGCAACAAGTAGGCTGTCTTTAACCCTCCCGGCAATTGGACGAGCGACTACGCGTAGAACGATGAATTTGGCATAAGGTTTTTTTTTCGTGGTAATCGTTGACCATACCTGTTTTTATGATTGCGTCTGTTTGAAGAGACTATCATTTAAAGTGCAAGTGAACTTAAGTGTATTTAAAGGTATTTTTCTGCCCACTCTTACCTCCGAAACAATTGCTGATTAATAAAAGCTAACTGACGGTTACATATGCAAAACGTAGGCTTGTCTGTTTCTTATCAAAACAGTCGCCAAACACAACCCAGTGACCTGCTTTCTCCAACTTCAAGCAAAAGTACTTTTAATTTACTGCTTTGTATCTACCCTAAGAGCACTGCATGTTGTGGCAATTGTAACATAGAACATTATAAAATCTCTTTTGCTTTTGAGCTCTCTGGTGAAAGCATACACATTTTATATTCCAGCCAACCGATATAGCGGAAGTAAATTTTGGTTACTCTCTCGCGATTATCCTGGTAACAACTAAAGGCAGGTACAGGAAGGCATGATCTAAGAATTTGAGGTGTCCATGCTGTAGAAAGCCTTTATGGACTGCGCAGATGAACAGAAACTATTGACGAGGACAACTTTATGTTGTTTATACTTGACGAGGACAACTTTATGTTGTCCACGTAGAACAAGTGTGAGATGTTATGAATGTGGTTGTTAAGCATGGCCTATGCGATATCCTTCGCAATTCCGAAGCAGATGAGACACAGGGTTTAGCGTCAAAAGGAAGAGTAGTACTGAAAGACTATCGCCATGCCTAATTCGCTTTGAGTAGTTTATCATGCCTGTTTCTAGGTTTTATTCACTACCGCTTAACATAACTCGAGTAGCCCAGGTGATGGGTAAGATCTTTATGGCCGGAACTAGATTGGGCGGGACTTTAGCACGTTTTAGTGATTCTAGTAACCAGTCGTGGGGCATAGAATCGAACGCCTTCTGGTAATCGAGCCACACGCACACCAAATCTCCTTGTCCAACAGCAACCCCCTAAATCATCTTGTTGATTAACAGGAGCTTCAATATCAGTCTTGTCTGCGCGATTGATAGCCACTTTGGTATGGCTTAAAAAGTTGCAAACATCAAATAAAACCATGTACTTACCTTTACAGCGTATTTTGTTTACTTCCTGCACAAATGAAAACGTATCCATGGTAGTTTTTGACTGGCGTCTGTTGATAGTGACGTCAGATAGCTTGCGCTCTCTTGCGAAAATGGCCTCCCAGAATGCTTTAGTCACAAACTTGCCATAGTCTTTGTTGAGACCACCATGCTTTGGTCAAGTTTCGCTATGTTTTATTTCTAGGGCTTCAGTAATTTTCCGCTTGAATTTGTGATTTTCGTGGGACAATGGTTTAAAATAATAATTGGTTCGATCAATTGAATGCGAACACTTCAAAATTAAAATTCCGATTTAACGGCCGTTCATTAACAGCTGAACAACGGCAGCATCTATAGCTGTTGAAATATACTGTTTCAATATTATGTGAGACAGTTATTTCCATAAAATAAGTTTTATAGTTAATGTATGTATGTATGTATGTATGTATGTATGTTTGTATGTATGTATGTATGTATGTATGTATGTATGTATGTATGTA
>QQSS02200872.1:0-12152 GCA_003687565.2 Craspedacusta sowerbii
CATACATACATACATACATACATACATACATACATACATACATACATACATACATACATACATACATACATACTCGTCTTGAGTAGAACCAAGGGTCGCAATTGTGCGGCTTTGTCTGCGGCTTTTGATTCCTACCAACGACGTGAAGATTCTATTGCACATGGCGCACTTCAATTGAACTTTACCTGACGCTTGAATCCCATGAACGTTAGAATACCTCGCCTGAGAATCGCCTGTGGTTTTACAGTGTTTGCCACGCGCATGACATGTATAGACTTCAGTTTGGTTGAGCAGAAATCCATAATTTACTGGATCGTTTCGATTGTGTGATTTTACGGCTTGAAAGACCCGCTTTGCAGAGACACAATCGGCCTCACAACGACATCGATGCGCAAATTGCTCTTGATCTCGTTTAGTTTGCATGTCTTCACGAGCGCGTCTCTTCACTTATTGCGCTTTTACTCTGGCGCTTTCCAGCCTGTCTGCACCATTGTAAGCGGTTGTCCGCCTAGTAGCGCGATCCGCTTCCTTTGCCTCACAAGATTTCGTGCAGAGCCCTGCTCCTTGTTATGCCTTTTTCAAGCAGTCCTTGGATCCAGTCCTTCTTTGATTTGTGCCGAGGGTGAGTCCCAACCAGGGAATAATAGTTGTAAAAATTTCGCCCCTAGAATTCCCTCCTTTCGGCAGAAAGTTAGTGTAGCTAGGAAAGTATCGTAATCCTTATCAAATTTTGCTTTACTTTCCGATGTTTTAATAAAGGAAAGTTTTAATGCTTGGTTATGCTTTGACCTTACGCTACATCTCATATATGTTTTTCATTATACAGTAATAGTGCGACATGCTTTAATTTCTAGCATTTGAACGACCAAGCGAGACTTACGGCGCTGTAACTAGTGGAAAACTTTATTTCTTAATTGTTGTGAAATGTCACTCCGAGCACCTTTCTTCAACTTCATAAAGGCTGCTTTATGTAAGGAATCGTGTGTTAAAATTCTATCTTGTGCCTTCGCATCGCGGCAATAGCGTTGGAAGTCATCCAAATCTTTTGCACACAGCTTTGAATCGAAGCTTGCGTGCAACAAGAAGTGTACGGCCAAAGGTAATTTGACGCAAGTATTACTAAATGTTAACAGTTGCTTTGAATATGTTCTTGGCTGGCATGCCGGTGTCTGGTAACCATGATGGCCTATCCTACGATACCGCTCAGTACAAGGCAATGCCGTGGCTTACAAAGGATCTCAGTGATCACAAGCTCCTGGAGGAGGGGTCAATTTTTGTTACGGAGGAACTGACGCATTTAATTGCATTTAAATGCTGCCAGCAGCGTCTTGCATTTTGATAAAACGCGCTACTGTAACGACAAGCGCACATCGTTGCCACTGTTGACAGCGCCTGCTTTGCGAGCCCTACAAGGTAGCGTGTCCTCAGCTGATGTTGAGCATGCTTTTAGCGCTTACTGCAAGCTTGACTGTCCGAGCAGACTTGCCATATCTGACGATTCCTTTCTATAACTGCACTTCGCTGCATTGAATCGTGACATTACCTGTCTCTTTGAAGGCTTTGAAAATTTGATTCAGAGCTGCAAGTGTTATTAGGGAGACCTGTAGTTAATGAAAAATAGTTTTCAACTCATTAAAATCCGCCAATATAGGAATCTTTTCCGAGTATACTGTCATAGAACTAAGAAGGTAGCCCTGTTACATATTTGCCTAAATATCGCGTTTACGGATTTTCAAGCTAGATTTTCGGGAATTTTCAATTTGGAGGAGTGACATTTTTCCGGAAATTTTTGTTTTAGAGGAAAGAGGGGGGGGGGGGGGATTTCCGAGTTCGAAAACGGGAATCCCGGTGCCCTTGGTCCCAGCTGCTAGCTCACCATGAAACGTCGGATTTGGTATTCTCTCGCTGTCCACTCTATCAACGGGCCCTCTCGTGTGAAGCCGGTGCTTGAGTGTATGAGCTTGGATGCTTTTTGATAGTGCCTTGTCTAGAATTTCGAAGTCTGAAGCATTCTGCTTCCCGCAGAGGCCAAGACCTCTACATAAGTGCATTTGATTTCCTTAGGTTCCTTGTTATTTTCTTTGAAGTGTTGATAATAGGTTACCCAGATTTCAGAAGCATAAAGTAGCGAGTACGAAATGCAGGCGTTGTCGACCTTAATCTTAGTCTTACAGAAGACTTCTCGCCGAGTCCAAGTCACTTATACCATTTTCCAAGTGCGACACTAGCCATCTGAAAGCTGTAGGCAAGCTTGCTGTCAAGATTACACTGACGGTTGCTATCAAGATATATAATCTCATCAACAAATGCGAGCTGTTTACTGTAGACAAACATTTTCTCTACAGGCCGTAGACTAAGTGCTACACTACAGTCCTCCTTGTGTTCATGGTGAGACCAAAAGCTGTGTACTTCAGAAAACTATTGATCATCAGTTGCATATATTGCTCAGTGTGGGTTGCTAAATTGCAGTCGCCTGTGTTAAGAGAATCTCCCACCAAAACGATAAAAATTTTGGTTTCAGAAGCAAGGCGCCTTTCTCTACCCGAGGATCGGTACCGAACGTGCTTCGTTATGGAAGTCTTTCACTGCGGTGTCAAGAACAATAGCGAAGTAATCGCACTTAGAATAGGCGCAGGGTGCTTAGAATCGGCTGCAAGAAAGTTGACATATTTTGGCCGCCTCTCTGTAAGTAGCAGCTCGATATCCTTCAGATCTAATCAGTCTTGGTGCTTACGCTCAACAAAACCAAGTTCATTTTCATTAGCGCGGCATAGAGGATTTTTGAAAGTATGCCAAGTATCACCAATGTCAGCTTCTACTAGCTGCTGTTGAATTTCTTCCACACTTGACGATCCTTGAGCTTTGTGATGCTCATCTTCGTAAGCAAGGTCTTTCTAGCCATCCGGATTTGCTCCTTAATTTTCATCTTACGCTTTCAACGAACTGGACGATGCTGTGCCGAAATTCTGTTCGAAGTACCCGCTCAGAGCATGCATCTTGCATGTCCTTTCTCACGAGAACATGATCCAGGATGTGCCAACGCTTACATCCAGGGATGCATCCATGTGGTCTTGTACTTATTCTTCTGTCGAAGCAATCTATTCGCTATAACTAGGTCGCATATATATCTGCAATAGAAGCAGTTCGTTGCCATTATGTGTACCGAAGCCATGTTTGCCGGTGCGCTCAAACTCATGCATTGAAGCACTGTTTAGAGTACGATACTAGCCATGAGGCAGTGGAACTCTCAGGCTTATAGTCACTCGTTTATGATGTCCATGGGTAGTCCTTCCTGTCTCTCTACCAGTGCCGTTTTGATAGCTTCCGTTTTATGTTCATCGAATTTCCCCTTCCAGAAGAGTTGACCATTATAAGGGTAGTGTGCCTCGGAGAGAGCAACGATGACCATGTCGGAGCGCTTGTTTCCAAAAAAAAGCGGCTCTCCGCTCTGTACCTGAATGAGGATCGAACAAGATCATGCCAACTAGCAATACGCAAGGGTGTGATCATTCTACTCTAGCATCGTGAACGTTTTCTCTTCGTTTTATTGCTCCCAATAGGACTGGTCATTTGCTACTGATAAAGATTGTTTAAGGTGCAACGAGCAAGTTCTAAGAATAAGTAAATGGTTTTAGAGTGCTTAGTTTATGTTACAGAAATCTTTTTGGTCCTTTGAAAACCTTGACTTATATTCTTTGTTTAATTTCTATAGAGGATGATTCATATCCTTACAAAATTCAAAATGCTCGTAGAGAAGCTTTGTCGCAGTGGCTGTCAGCGGTTGTCGAGGATGATATTGAGCGCGAAATCGAGTTTCAGAAGGTCAAGGTTTGTTTCTCTTAGAATAATGCTTGTTTGAAGTGATTGGCCTAAAGGACATCAAGTTGAGCTTGCCGTTGCTGCTTCGAATTTACTATATTTGAAGACCTGTTGTGCGTGTTAACTTGTAACCGTTCGTGTAGGTGTTGACATACGGTTAACGTCGGATTAGTTTAATCGGGTTCTGGTCTTAGTTAAGTATTGGTCTACGCTAAAATTTATTTGTCTGATTTGTTAGCTACCCTTTGATGTGGTTTGTTTCAGGATGATGGCCATCTGTCAGTTATTTTCAGCCTTTTGAGTGGGCGTCAAATTCAAAGGGCGTGTCTTGTCGCTCAGCAAAACAAGGAGATGCGCCTTGCTTTTTTAATATCCCAGGCATGCGGCGATTATCACCTGCGCCACCACGTTAGGAAGCAGCTTGCACAATGGGATGATCGGAATGTGAGTATTTGTGGCAATTATTTTTTTTATTTATTTTTGTACGCGATATTGCATGTTCAAAGCTAGTTATTAGGCTTTATACCGCCCAAAGACTGGTAGCGCTGAAGTACTTCTGTAGCCCGTTCTTAGAGCTGCAAATTATTGCTTTTGTACTGCACCATCATTTTGTATATGAAGTGCGATATTGTTTGTTGTAAACACTTTGAATTAGGTTGATGTGCATTTGGATGAGCAAAGATTGAAGATATATGTTTTGCTTTCCGGCCTTATGCTCTGGAAATCGTCGAATCACATCATTAACATATGTGATAGCCTCGACTGGAGAAGGGCTTGCGGCTTACATCTCTGGTAGGTTTTGGTCTGAATTAGTGTCTGATATTCGTATAGGCGTGATGGGCGAAACTGATTTGGAAGGTTTGTGTTGAAAAAAATATCATATTGCGTCAGTTCGTAGCCAAATGTTTGCACACGATATTATAGGATTGGTTGCTGGCACGAAAACAACTGTACGAGTTCACTAGTTCCTTTTGGTTTGTAAATATTTGCATCTGTAGTTATGAAGAAACGAGTTATGTTGGCCCGTCGATCTATGCAATAACTAGCCGTTGGGAGATCCTTATGTCTTGTTTTGCAGCTACTCATCTGTTTAGATTTCCTTAACTTGCTAAACTAAGGGCTGATTTGCTGTTCCGATCAGCCGTGTTTGTGGCCTTTCGCGATAGTTTAAGATAAACTACTTCTTTCAAACTGTCGAACAAGAAGTACGATTTTTTTTATTCAAGAACCGAAAATCGCAATTCTTCCGTTCCCTCGACGACGGAGCCGTTTTGCTGTATGTGGTGCATGGGGTATGCTTAATTGAAGTGCGTGGGGCCGAACCTGGGTCTTTGGTACACTCAAGTTACTGACATGCTGAAGCACTTGTTCTGCGGGACAACTCATTTGCAGCTTCAACTGACTTTTGTGTAAATAGAAATTTCTCGTCCTTTATTTCGAATCAATGCTAAACAAATTAGACGAAGGCGTCTCCATTTTATTCAAAAAGATTTCGATCTTTTTGTCAGCGACTGAGATATGCCTCGTTAACATGACAGAACTGCGCTCTTTGCATCGATTCACGCTTTGTGAATGTTAAGGTGAACGGCTTCTGGTGATTTGTTTGGACCTTTTTAGTCGGTGCCAAGGGTTCATTTGTTTAAAAAAATCAGGCTTATTAATATTCACAGCTTGCATATTGACCTTTTCAAACCCGTAAAGACGTGTAACGCATAACTGAGCTTGGGATTTCACTATCATGTTGATTAAAAATATGTAGTTTTTACTCTCGTTGACGGAGGTATGATTCTGGGAACCGTGGTGTTTCTTCTTGAGTGTTTCATGTCTTTCTTGTTACCTGTTTAGAATACGGGAAGTATTCTTCATTTATTAGGAACTTAAGATATCCTTTTTTACCCAGTACAACTTCTGTTTACGATTTGTGTAACAAATTATCGCAATGAGTTCTGCGAGCGTTTGGAACGATCGTTGAAAAACGTTTCATTCTGCTCCCCTGCGTTCACAAACGTAGCTTCAGCACGTCGTTAATGTTTTTCTGCTACGCATGTTTCACTTTTCTTTAGGTATCTGTGCGCGCCTACGACTTCAATAACGGATGGCTTGTCAGAATATAAGAACGCTTACAAGGTATAGGCTATCATAGTTTGTTAATCTTTGTTCGATAGTTCCTATTTGTTGTGTTCGTCACATTTTTCTACGTAGAAATCCGTTACTTTTGCGGGGCCCCTCCTCGATGCTTGCTATGCGCGCAATTGTTTGACATTTCAGGGTACAGATTCTTATGATCCCTACGCTGCGTTTCCTCACCCTACTTATGTAACGCAATCAGGTAAGCAAAGCCGAAAATCGGAAGACGAAGATAAAAGCCAGCCGAAGGACATATGCTACCATTTGCTAGCACTTTATTGCAAGCGGTCTCATTCTTTGAGTAAACTGCTGACCCCGTCTTCTCAAGTAGAGAACATCTTCGACTATCAGCTAAGGTATGTTTGGTGGTGATAAACAGTTTTTAATCGGTTGATGGCTGTTGTTTCAATAGTTCTCGTGGACGTAAATCGTTACCTTTTTGCGGTAAAGCCCGAAAAGTTTAACGTCGAATGATGAAGAGATAGGGGATTTATCCTCACCTAATTTCTACTAGGGGAAGTTCAGAAGCAGATCTATGTCAGTTTTTGACGTATTCAACTTTTCTCAGGCTATCTATGCCGATATTATATTCATCACTGTGCGTTTCAGAGTGTGGCAGTTGCATCGGTGTGATTCTCTCGGTAAGCTACTGGTGTTTCAATAGAAAACGACTCCTGGG
This sequence comes from Craspedacusta sowerbii, assembly GCA_003687565.2. Classification (NCBI taxonomy): domain Eukaryota; kingdom Metazoa; phylum Cnidaria; class Hydrozoa; order Limnomedusae; family Olindiidae; genus Craspedacusta; species Craspedacusta sowerbii. The sequence goes on from QQSS02200872.1 coordinate 6,626, forward strand.
AAGATGTCACTTTTGGTTGATGGTCGTTGACGTAATTTAGCGTGTATCTGTGTAGAATTTATACTTGGACTTTCTTCGGTGGTGAGATTTTGTTCTGCTAAGCTTAAGAATAGCTTATGTGACGTACGTTATTTTCGTGTAAACACTGTTAGCTTTTGCGAAGGGCGTAACAGATCTGCACTAGCGTCGGTTATGCGGTATGCATCTTGCGTGCTGTTGTCGCTTATTTAGTTGGCATCTTCACCAAGTGTTAGAAGAGCTAGGTTACGATCATTTGCCAGACTCAAAGCACGACCTGCTTCAAATTACGTTTGCTGCGCAGCTGGAGAATGTTGGCTTGTGGACATGGGCTGTCTTTGTTTTGATGCACCTTCGCGACGACGGAAGGTTCGTATAGTGTTTTTTCTTTTATTTGTTTTTTTGTTTGTTTGTTTTTTCAAGGCACTTCACGCATTTGCAAGGAAGTTTTTTTGTTTGAGTTTGCGGGTGAAGTTAGTGTTAGTGATGTCTTTATTGGCTTGATTTGTGTATTTGTGCTGTTGTGGTGACGATTTCTGGCTTAGGTTATTCTATTCGTAGACGTAGTCGCTCTGTGCACGATGTAATATGGAAGTTCTGTCGCTTTTCGGAAAGCAGCTCGCTCAGTTTGACAGAAGAAGAGTTTTTCGTAGTAAACCGTCTTAAAGTACCCAGTTCTTGGATCTTTGAAGCCAAGGTTCTTCGCCAATTTTGTTTGTTAACATTTTATGTTTGATGCTGGCAAATTATTTACGAGTCGCGAGTTTCCTTTTCTCAGGCTGGTATATAGAGTTTGCTCATGGCGCGTCCTTTTTGTTTCCATATCTCGTGCTATTTGAGAAGGTTTATATTCGTACCATAGGCATTACACGCTAAGTACCTCGGGCGTCATTACGAGCAAGCTGTCTATCTTATCCACGCTGGTGTGTGGGATATGGCCCACGGTGTCATCATTAAGCACCTTGCTCCTGAGGCTATAATTGATGGTATGACAAGCCAAGTAACGATGCTCAATTGGCTTTCTCTTTCGTTGAAGTGTTCTTAGTTGTTTGCGCTCGGCCTGCTTGCTTGCTTTTACTTGATTTGCGTCTTTCGGTCGATGGCTAATTCGGTTTGAAGAAGTAAAGGTACTACGTTTGATCTAGTGCGTTGAAGGTGCCCTGCAAAGGTCTGTTTTCACTTGTACTTAGGAAGCTACGAGCTGTTAAAACGCTTGCTGATGGATTTGTGCCCGCCTGAGCGCTGCTGTACGATCAAACACTGGAAAGTTGGTGGGCAGGTAGATAATCTAAAGCCATCTTGCTTTTTATTTTTATTTTTATTTGGTGCTATAAGGCGTTTTGTGTGTTTAAAATGGAACTATGACCTGCAGCAAAACGCGTTGCAGGTTTGTTTTATCTCAGTAATTTACTTATGCGTTCGTCTTCTTAGGTTTTTTTGGATTACATCCTTATGAAAGAAAGGTTGGATAATTTTCGAAAGGTTAGGAATAATGTCCTTGCTTTGTGTGTCTGTATGTGAAGTTGGCTTCGCTCGATGGGAAAGAGCATGTCTCGATTGAATTTCCAAATGTCTTGATTTTCCAAAACTCCTAAGCCTTTCGTTTTGGCCATTGAGGACATGCCCTGCTTGCCTGCAGTTGTTGTGATCGTCAGGGCTTTGGGTTTGCGCTTGGGTACACTCTACTTTGAAGACGTATATTTAAGGAATTCTGCGGAAAAAAAGTGCCAAGTCACGTAAGAGCTTTGATATCCACTTTGGAGTTGTTTCAGATGCCTTATTCTACCTATAAGTTATGTTTGGGAAAACGTGCTTATTCATGAGGCTGTAAATTTCAGGAGCAAGTGCAAGCTACCAATTACCATCTGGAGGACATGGAAACGGAGATTACAGCCTTGATTAATCGCATAACTTTGATGCAAGTTATTACTTCGAAGGAGAGGTTAGTCTTAGTTACACATCGTGATTTTACCTGGATAAGCAATCGTGCTTGCAGTATTATGGAATTCTTTTTTATATGACGCGTCCACCTGCGGAATTTTCTGTAAGTGGCGCTAGCTCAGCATTTTCATTTTAATTGTATGCAGCGATTCTTGAAGACGTAAAACAAATTCATAATTGTTCAGGTTATTAAATCAAAGTATATGCAAAAGTACGAACTTCAAGTTACTGTAAAATCGTGCGAAACTGCATGCTACCTTGCAAAGTTTTAGAAGCGTTGCGTATGTTTTTGGATAGCTATGGAATGGCTCTGCCGCTGGCTCTTAGAGGACTTAATGGTTTGGCGCGATAATTGTTTTGCTTGCCAGTATTGCTTTCATATCTACCGCTAAAAAATTATATGTCGAGGTTGGTGCTGGCCTTCCAATTGTCTGCATATCGACTGTGTTCTGTGTATCAATACGCAGTTTGCTCGTTTTAGCCAAGGACAGCTGTCGCGCTAAGGATGTCTCAATTTTTGTGTTATGCTTCAAATGCGGGAAGAAGTATGTACCTAGCCCCTCGAATGATAAGAAGTATTTGTCATGCCTTACTGTGAAAGAATAACCGCTGAATTCGCTCCGCTGCATGAAGCTTGATGTTGGGATCTCCCAATTAATCATTACGATCTGCATATTTCACGTGACCCTTTACGCGACTATTTATGCTTACAATTTAACAGTTAATGTATCTCATGTATCTCAGTAAATAACATGGCTAGCCTTTAATGAGACGTCAAGCAGTCGCTTTACCAGTAAAGAGTCCAACCAAAGGTCTATGGCGACTCCCCTGGCCGGGACGAAACCTACGTAAGGCTAGCCATTTGATTTTTTACAAGGGATTTTTCCCGCGCAGCAGAAGACCCAAGTGATTTGGATCAGCCTGCAGAAGCTGTGGCGATCTCGTGCAACTGTTCACTTAAGAGCTTATGTTCTCATGAGACACTCCAGGGGTTTCGAGCTCTCTATGGGACGCCAAGCCGTCGCTTGGCTAGTTGAGACTCCAACCAAACGGTCTCTGACGAGTCACATGGCCGGGACGAGACGTACGTAAGACTAGCCATTTGTATTGATTAAGTACCTGAACAACGTTAAGGTTTTCTCCCTTATAGCTAGTTTCCATTTGTTTGCCCGGGTTGTTCCTGAAATTTCACAGGCGACTCTGTCGAGCAGAATTTTTTCTCAGGCGACCACCGTCGTCTCTCTTCGAACTTTGAGCGTTCAACTCGAAAATGGTTTTTACAGGCAAATTTGGCGAAATGGCTGTAGTGGGAGTTTTGAGCAAATTGATTGTTTGTGTAGGTGTGTCTGCAAGTTTTTTTTTGTTTGTTTGTTTGTTGTTTGTTTTTTTTACAATTAAACAACACGCCGAATTAAACTCCTGCTAGTTTTGATGCCAGTGTAGACAATAGTGGTAACATTGAGGCAGGGTCCGCCAGTAAAGGAATCGTGTAGATTTTTTTTCTTGGGGTGATAGTAACCTTGCTGAGCTGGCTTGCACGGGATAAGTTCTTGTGCTAGCGCAACAGCACCATGTTCGCCGTTGCGGAAGGGTGCGCAAAAATACAGAGTGTATACATCATTTCATCAACGAGTGAAAGCATCAGTCAGTCTCTCTAGAAAATAAAATAAAATATTTGATAATAAAATAAATGTTATATTTCTTAGCTTCAAAACGGTAATAAGGACTAAAGTAGGCCCTGCTACTCAGTACCTCTACAAAGGCCGCTTTGATGTTTCGTCGATAACCGAAACACTGCTACTCCCAGAAAATAGTCGTGTGTTTGATTATTTGGTGAAGTTTCAGCTGTGCCGTAGTCCCCCATTAATGGCGCAGTACCTGGGAGCGAGACTGCGCCATGATTGGCTAATATCCCTCCTGCGTTCTGATTGGGTCTGCCTATTTGATTGGTCCTTAACTATGGGGCGTTCCACAGGGCCTTCCCCTCTTTTTTTTTCTCTTCCCGGGATGCATATTGCCAGGTCGTACCAGATTAGTCGCAATATTGGTTAGGAATATCAAACACAAACCCAAGGCTTACCATGGTTGGCATGGTGCGAGATTGTAGCCAAAGGCGGGCAATTAAGAACGCGTACGTCATATATAGCGGAAATGGAACATGAAATGGCTAGCCACAATCTCTCCAAAAGATGAAAAAACCCATGCAAATACTTACAGAGACATCAAGCAAACAGCCATAAAGGCCAATTCATACAGTTCGAGGGGAATAAGATATTGGTAGCGGATAAGACATTATCCGCTCGGTGCTGGAAGTTGATAAGTTTGTGTGTGTGTGTGTGTGTGTGTGTGTGTGTGTGTGTGTGTGTGTGTGTGTGTGTGTGTGTGTGTGTGTGTGTGTATTTGTGAAAGAAGTTTACTTCAAGTGAATCTTGCAAGCGAGAAATACAAGCTCGGTGGTCTCTGCGACTGGAGTGTTGAAAAAAACTATTAAGGATCAACTACAAGCTGCGGCAGTTCAGTGAAGGAAATCACTTCGAGAAAAGAGCATTCCCACGTCTAGACTTGATCTTTAATGAAACAATTTGAAATTGTCATCTCCGATCATGCTCTATACTATTGAGCTGAAAAGATGGTTTGCAGTCAATTTTTATTTATTTAAATATTTTTTTGCTCCTACCAGCTCTTCTCTTTCCTTTCCTTTCTTCTACCGTTGAAGAGCCGATTTTGCCATCCTTTTAATAAATGCAGGTTTTTAAAACCACACCATAGGGTCGTATATCCGTAGCCTCTTATGTTCCATTCCGAAGAATTTGATGAGCTGTCCCTGATGCCTCCCTGATGCTTCATGTTTCTTCTCAAAGATCTTGTAAGATTATTTTTATACCTCTGTACTTACAGTTAATTCATATCAGTAGGATGCTCCTTCCATTCACCTTAGTATCTGCTTTTCCTTCGATGTCCGTGGCATCTTAGTCATATGAAAGGTTTTTTGGGAAGAACATTCTTGCAAAGTAAATCTATTGTTTACTGTTAGCAATGAAGTAGATAACGGACAGGGTAAACTTTTCTACAAAGTCACTCCATAATGTGCGAGAGTACCTATTGACACCGCGCCATGTCTAGGATCTTATAGCATCTTAACTTCACTTTTCTTTGTCAATTGATTGATAAAGTCCGTCTCCACGATGCTATATCCTCCTAAACTTGTGCTTGATCCCTGAATAGTATAGCACAAACAACAGCGAGAAAACTGAAGAATCGATAGGTACGAAAATCTTTTGTAAAAGTAACATTTTTCCTATACAAGTCTCGAGCAATTACTGCACCTAACTTAGCAAACTAGCAAAAGCTCAATGTGATGAGAAGGTGTGATAATAATGTCCTTGATGCGAGTAAATATGTAAATATCAATTATAAGAAAATATGCGCTTTCAAAGAAGTCTAATCATTGAATGACTAACAAGAATTTTTGCCTAATACAGTCTGAAATGGTTCACTATAGCTTACTATGTCAAGCACTAACTCATATATATATATATATATATATATATATATATATATATATATA